>JAKUAP010000022.1:0-150740 GCA_030563005.1 Komagataea qinlingensis
TATGGATTATCTGACCACTATGGACAAATGATCCTATTAATATCTTTCATATTATCAGCATGTCTGAGACAAAAGTGCGTGATTGATCATTCACTTTCACATATATATATTAAATACACATATTAAATACACATAGTTATATATAATTAATTTTTATAACAATTATTTACTGATCTCCTACGTCCATCAGCTTATAGTTTATATTATATCAATTAATCAACAATATTATTAAGTGGATCATTAATTGATCTCCAGTCGAAACCTAATTATTGAGTGATATCATGATTCATGAATCATTATCCAAAATTTGCCTCATGTAAACATCATTGACTTGCATTGATTCCAGATTCTTAACTGTACTGGTAGAGAGATTCTGGCGTCTGTAACTCAATAATGCTCTTGAAATACTTAAAATACGTTCTGTTGAGGTACTGGTTGCAGGCACCGGAATGATAATAGTGACCAACTCATAAAGTTTTGGGTAAGCAGATTGCATAGATTTCCAATATCTAAGAATATCAAAATATTCATTGTGTTCATCAGCGTACCTGGCTATTTCTGAAGCAGTTAGTACAGGAGAAGTAGTAAACTCTTCGTATTCCTGAGCTAGAGTTTTGTGTGAAGTTTTAGTTCCAGCTTGACCTGAATTAGCTTTTCCTAATACTTCCATTCTTGAAACAATATTTCTATATTTTCTAGTTAATGGCACCACAGCTGGAACTGTTCTGTAATGAGAGCTTGGAGTAGCATGGATCAAGCCATTTCCAACAATAGTTGAAGGTTCTCCCATACCTGTATCTTTGAAGTGAATCTGGCCATATTCTTTTATGACATTTCTCAATTCAACATTCACCATGCGCTGATAGTCATCAGGGGCCAAAATAGCTCTTTGTAACGACAACTTCTTTCAGGGGTCTAATATACTGGCCAAATGAATAAAATCATTTTCATGAAATAATCGTGGTTCTGACACCAAAATGCAGCCAGCAACGAAACTCTCTCCAGATTGTAGAGAGACTATCCTCTCCATCGTTAACTAAGAGATAGTTCCTCCTTTGGATATTACGTTTGGGCCGCCCTGTTGACATAGATCGAAGTTTGATTGTCAGATCTGCCTTGTTTCTTTTTGACGTGTATCTGAATTTTGTAGGTTCTCATTCAATTTCTGTAAATTGGGACATTAAATCGACGGATACCAACGGATACCCGATTTGGAGGCTAAAATCGTTCTCATCTTGTGCCATTTCTAATTCCTAGAAAGTGGGGCAAACTCTTGTGATTTTAATGATCTGCCTATGTGGTTGAACTCAATTCAATGAGCCAATTTTTGTGGCACTTTTTGTGATAACTTTTTGTGAGTGTGACAACATGAAAGCAACATAATTCTAGCACTGCTTTGCACGCTCCCTTGTATAGAGAGCCACTATGATATTGTGTCTTTTGTTTTCCCAAGTTCTCACTCATAAACTCCACTATACCAGAATAACACCTCATTCAATCGCAGTTAAAGATAAACAGTCAGGATAGCGACCGGAAGTCCTCAGCCACTAAAACCCACAAAGTGGCATGCCTCATAATAGCCTACACTCTTTTACCCTCCGTCAAATGGAAGAATTTTCTGCAGCATTGCACCATGAATCTTGATTTAAAAAACTGTCTTGACTTGTACTTCTGGAATCCTTTCTCATGATATGGAGATTCAATTCTCCAACTATGACGTACACCACGGAGTACTGGCAGTGAGTGGCATGGAAAAGTGCTATGCGGTCAGAAACAAGCAAGACAGATAATGTGAAACATGCGCATATAGTATTTCTGAGAAATCATCATCATCGGAGTAGTAATGATAATATCACCGGAGGTACGCGGGGTTAGTGGGAGGAAAGGAAGCATGTTGGGAAAGAAGTACTCGAAACTATTGACAAACGTGCATTCATATGTACATGATCAGCATGGGGCCAGTCAGAAGTGAATCTGGGAGATGGTTGGCTATTAACGAGCAAAAAACTGCAGATCACATTTTGTATTGTAGCCATATTTAGCTGTGATTTGGAGTACGGTGATGGGTATCCAATGGCTCAACAACCAGTTTCTCAAAGGAGTACATCTGACTAATCTTAGACTGTCTCTGAAGAACATTTAACTCCTCACGGGCCTTTTGAAATGCATCTGCGATCTTGTTCTCATCCGATAAGTCTTTGGATTCTTTGAAAGCATCTCTTGAACGACGAACAAAGTAATTGCTGAAATTGTAGTTGTTGAAGCGGGTGGCATTGCGGATGAACTCGCGGTACAAGTTCAGCACCTGCTTTCTGGCTGGAACTGTGGACATTCTGGTGATAGTTGGGCCTGGAAACTGTGGATGGCAAGACTGATGGACAATCAAAAAGGTTGTTCCAGACTTTTGATTATTAACGAAAAACAATTTCCGACCAGATTACATAATTCGACCTCGGAAATATAAGCTTTCACATAATTGTTTACGTTTTGATTTGATTTGAAGCTTCTTTATTTTTCCATTTCCAACAACAAAACGGGCACAAAGTTATAATGGCAGGTCTCACAGGTAACTTGCAGGTTGACTACTTTCTCACCATCGTCTTCTCACTGTTGAGAACAACTACTGTCCACGGGTTCGCACTTTCCAAATATATCATCACTGAATATCCACAATTCATTGCACCATTTGCCATCCTTTTTGGTGCGTATTTGGCATACTACTTCATTAAGAACGCAGTGCAGATTATCTTTGGTTTAATAAAGACGATTATTAGAATAGTAATCATATTCACGGTGCTTTTTTTTGTTTCATGGGTTTATTTGCGGGGTGTTGACCAATTTCAAAATGATTTCCATAGTATTATTGGACTGGTACAAGGCACGAACTCTACTGATATGACACGTTACTTTAACCAGTTTAAGACAGGTGTCTCCTATGTGTCATTAATGGTGCGTGATAGCTTAGAATGAGTCGACTAAAGCATATCGGAGAAAGGACTAAATCTATTTCACTACCAGTAGATGACAACTGTGACCGATTCAGAATTGAACAACGGATACCTCTTCACAAAGGGGCAAACACAAGTAACGAATCGGCGTTTCAGGATACAGGCGAATGAGGAACAAATTCAATATACATCAATTCAGAATCCATTTTTATCAAAAAGAACAATGTAAAATTATTTGAACACTTAAATGACTCTGAATTCAAAGGAAAAAAACTCGATTAAACTCAACCGTTTCACTTTCCAGAAGACTATTCCGTCCAACTATCTTTTAGCTTGCTCCATTGATTGGTCGTATGTGTCAGTCGGAACTCATGAATTACGTGTGACGTCACGTGAATTGAGCATCGGAATATACGGAAATAATTTTTGGTTTGTCAGACATGATGTATTTATGTTTCAAAACTCGACATCAAATCGGTTGTTTTGTACATACTCGACGCCCAGTCACACTCTCAGGGACATTATGGTGAAGGATACAGCTTACTACGTCGTGCTGGGCATTCAACCAGAGTCCACCGCCGCTGAGATCAAAAAGGCTTACAGAAAGAAGGCTATGTTGACACATCCAGACAAGCATCCCGATGATCCAGAAGCTGCAAAGAAATTCCAAGAAGTCGGTGAGGCGTACCAGGTCTTGAGTGACGAGAAGCTGAGGGCTAGATACAACGAGTTTGGTAAGGATGAAGCAGTGCCTGAGGCTGGGTTCGAAGATGCCACTGATTTCTTCTCTTCTATGTTTGGTGGTGAGGCCTTCCATGACTGGATCGGGGAGTTGACCTTGTTGAAAGACCTGGCCGAGAGTGCCGACTTATTGGAGCCTGAAGATGATGGTTCTGCCAATGGAAATGTGCCTGTTAACAATGAAACCCCTGCTGCTTCATCTGCTGGTGAAAGCGAGGCCACCGATGACACTAAAGTTGATTCCACTCATTTAACACACAAGAAAGGTGAATCATCAGATTTGAAGTCTTCCTCTCAAGATACTACTGCTAATCAACCATCAAAGAGACCATCCAAGAAACTGAGCAAAGCCCAAAGAGAAGAGTTAATGAAGCTTGAGAAACAAAGAAGGGAAGCTAAGAAGATCAGAGTTGAAGAATTGGCACAAAAACTAGAAGCCAAACTTCAAAGATTGATTGCTGCCTTTGGTGAACCTGACGACCTCAACAAATTCGATACTGAATTATCCAAAGAAATTGAAGACCTTAAGATGGAATCATTTGGTTTAGAATTGCTGTACACAATTGGTAAAATCTATCATACTAAGGCATCAGCGTTCTTGAAATCCCAAAAGACATTCGGTATTTCCAAGATCTTCTCCTCTGTCAAACAAAAGGGTTCGACTGCTAAATCTGCATGGAATATCTTATCTACTGCAATGGATGCACAGGCGTCAATGGAAGAAATGATCAAGGCTCAAGAAAGAGGTGAAGAATGGGATGAATATAGAAAGGCAGAATTTGAAAGGACGATGACCGGTAAATTTGTTGCTACTGCTTGGGTTAGTTCCAAGTTTGAAATTCAGGGTGTTTTGAGAGACGTTTGTGATAAGATCCTTAATAACAAAGAAGTGAGTTCCAAAGAGAGAACAGCTAAAGCACAAGCATTGTTGCTAATCGGGAATCAATTTATCAAAGCAGAAAGATCACCGAACGAGGATGAAGAGGTTAGACTATTTGAAGATTTAATGTATGAGGCAACAGCAAAGAAGAATAATAAAAAAGATCAACTCAGAAAAGCATAATTACAATAATCACCTGCTAGAGTACCCTTTGTTGTTTATTTAATTCAGTTTGTAATAATAATGGAAAGTTCTAATCAATCTACATTTAATAATTTATAAGAGGAAATGGAAATGTACTAATAATTAACGACTAAGAATATACCCCAATATGATGGGTTGCGAAAATATCTAAAAAATGCTTAGACTCCAGAGGAACCAAATTTATCTGCCCAATCATCAAAATCTTTCAAATTCTCTTTGCTAACACTAGGTCTAATATACTTCAACGAACTAACAAAATCCTCTAATCCAATAGGTCTAATCTCATCCCTTGCCGTACTCAATAATTTATCACCCAATGAGCGTAACGGACCCATTGCAGCATCTTTAGCCAACGCAGTAATATCACTTCCTGAGAATCCATCCGTTAATTCAATCAATTTGTTCTGATCTTTTTCATCCAATGTATGTTTCTGATGTGCCAATAGGTTCTTAATATGTGCCAAACGAGTCTCTGGTTCAGGCAATGGGATATACTGACGACGAACGAATCTTCTTCTTGCAGCTTCATCAATAGCCCATGGTAAATTAGTAGCAGCTAGAACGAGAACACGTTGAAGATCATCACCCTGGTCTCTACCCGCAGCAGCATGTGTCAATTCACTCCATTGAATAAGGAATTCATTCTTAATACGTCTTGAGGATTCATGTTCACCACTCTCATTACGTGCACTCAATAACGAATCAATTTCATCGACAAAGATAATTGAAGGTGATAATTTTCTGGCTAACATGAACAAAGCACGAACTAATTTCTCACTCTCACCAAGGAATTTTGAAGTTAATGAAGATGCAGAAATGCTGAAAAATGTAGATTTAGATTCTGTTGCAACAGCTCTGGCAAGCATAGTCTTACCTGTCCCTGGAGGACCAAATAATAACATACCTCTTGCAGGTTCTCTTAACCCAGAGAATAAATCAGGACGTAAGAATGGATAAACGACAGTTTCTTTCAGCGAATTTTTGGCAGTTTCTAAACCTGCGATATCATCCCAATGTACTTCATCTCCCTTAACGACAATCTCATTGAAGATTTGTTTAGCAGCACCAGGGTCAATTCCTCTAATTTCATCAATGATCTGTTGCTGCATCTTCTCTTCGATTTCCTTCTCTGAAAGTTCCATTTCATCGACATCACCTTCCGTTGATGATGAATCAGAAATAGTTTCTGTATCTTTTGTAACATTCACTCTTCTTGGTGATTCTGATCTTGAACGAGATTGTGCCGTTGAAGTATCAGGGATGGTTGGTTTTGGTTTTGTGGTTGCTGGAGTAGACACTTTTCTCACGGCATTTGCTGGTTTGGCTAGTGGTCTAGTAGTAGTTGGTTTGGTTCCTTTCTGCACAACTGGTCTGCTTGCTGCTGGTGTTGTCTTGACAACTGGTCTCTTAGAGACGATTTTTGCTCGTTCTGCAGTTTTTCTGGCAGCAATGGATGACGCAGTTGCGATAGTTGTGAGCTTAGGAGGTGGTTGGGTCTTTGATTGACGCAATGGTGGTTTTGATGCAGTGGTAGTGGTAGTAGCCGAGTTTGTCTTTCTTAGTGTTTGCTGTGAAGAAGTTGCTATCTTCAGCTGTGGTGTTGGCCTTGCTGTAGTCTTTCTCGTTGCGGAAGCAGGTGAGATATTCTTTGGTTTTGGAATAGACGGAGACAGTAATGGAACTGTCTTTGGAATTGGAGGTCTTGATGTTGGAACTGGCGGAGGGGGTGGATTATTAACAATTGAAGATGAAGAGTCCACAGAAGATGCAAAGTTTGAGTCTGAAAATGGTGATGAGTTGAAATTAGGATTAGGTATATTGATCTGGGATATTCTATTAGGTGACCCTTCTCGAACAGGAGATGGTGACTCTGATGTAATTTGCAAAGCATCAAAATTAGAAGATAAATCATTATTCTCCGATACACGTCTTCTATGGGATTTGGAACTTCTTCCAGATGCTTCTAATTGAGATAATGCTTCATTTCTTCTAATGGATTGGAAATCAAAGCTAAACTCATCATCAAAAGACTCATCAAATATGTTCAAGTCTTCACTCTTTCTTGACTCTTTGACATTAGGGGTACTCAATGATTTTGAAGGTGCCCAATTTTGCAACTTCTCCTGGGACGAGTGACCATTGCTATAAATAGCAGTAGCAGCCATCTTGGAAATCTCCTGAGGAGTAGATCTGTTGTTATTCATCATAAATCTATTTGGTTTCTCTGTTCGAAGTGTCTTCAGCATCCTAGACTTCTGTGGTTGTTGGTCCTGAAGTTGCTGACTCCTCGCTGTGAACCCCATCGGATTGCTATTGTTTCTCAGTGTAGGAACAGTGTAAGTGGCTGATGATCCATATGCTGATCTTTCATCTGGCTCTATGGACTGTTGATACAGGTTGTTGACTCTGTCTAAGTGGTCTAGTCCCTTTGAGACAAGCACCTCAATACCCTCTCTCAAATATAGCTCATCGGCGGTGTAATTGTGCTGCCCATGGGTCTTGTTGATGACGTCCATCTGGTACAGGACATGTGTGTGGAGGCCCTTCCATCCCTGGACCGCCCTTTTGTAGTCCCCTTTCTCCTCTAAGGCCAGTGTGTGTATCGTTCTGTTGGCGACCTCGTTGTAGAGTGTCGTGAGATCATCGATGGGCGACGCCGGTTTCTTTCTCATGAAATTCATTACGGAAGCAGGCTCTGTTTATGGGTTCTGTGTATGTGTATGTGCCGTTGATAACGCCTATATGTGGATGCTGGACCCTTGCTTGGTTGTGGTTGGCGTATTGGCAGATGGGGCGGTGCTGGTAGTAAAGAGTGACTAAATAACACTGAGACAAGTGGAGGAAGTGCGATAAAAAACACGGGAAACGAGTGTGTGATGGGTGTGGCAGTTCGCAAGTGTTGGCTTGGGGGTGGTTTCTCTGATTGTGAACCGCTGGGAAATGGGTGCCGGATCAGTTGAATCAGCACGCAGTTGGGCTTTTTCAGATCCAAAAACAATACAATTCAGTGTTTTCTTGTGTTTCAGTGAAACTTGTAAGACGAAATGGTCGGTACGGGCCACACCGTAGTTGCTTTACAATGTTCTGGTTCAATTCTACGTTTATGAGTGGTGCTAATCGCATTTGTTCATTCAGAACCTACTAGATATACAGAAACATGTCTTGACCTTACGGGATCCACCACTATCTGAGTGAAGTAGCGAATTCTTGAAGATCAACCTTCCTCTCACCAGGTAAAATCAACCAAAAACTCACATCGCTCCAACCACAAGTGTTCTCTCTCTCAGCAGACCTTCTTAAATGAATAAGCAAAGTCACTGTGTAGTAAACTACAACGAGTGAGGTCTCATGGGGAGCCATACTAGCAATCGGCCAAAATCTCTGGTTGCAACTTTCTGAAGAAGAGAAAAAGGTTCTGAAGAAAGTGAAGAATTTTTTCAGTGCAAACTTTTTCTTATATGCCAAACGAAAAGACCGGGTAATCTTTAATTAGTAGTAGGGCTCTATTCAACACCAACAAACAACTACATCAAATCATGCATAAATAAACTTTCTATTCAATAGCTCCCCCATAATCACAAGTCAAACACAAACACAACAGAGAACAGCAACACAGAAAGTGCCAAACTGACTTGTGCAGCCCACCAAACATGTTGAACTTGAAAAGTACATAATGTGAAGTCAAATTCCCATTTAGATTTACGTTCATCGAAATGACCACTCAACAACCCAGAATTACCATCATAATCGCCCATCATTGCTCTGACAGTGATTTCTCTAATTGCGACACCTTCAGTTTTATGTTTTGATGGGATCCATTCTAGACTAGTATCGTTTCTGTTATACCAGCTCTGACAACCTTCGTGATCATGACCAGTTAAGATAACACCTGGATAATCATCAAAGATCAAGGATAAGGCACTTTGCGTAATATTTTTTGCTAAATGATTTTGGGACCTTAGAAGACCAATCTTGTATTGTTCTCTAGCATCTTCTTTATAGTAGTCATGATATGGGCCATCAACGCAGAATCCCTCTGGTTTGTAGAATGGAACATGTGTCAATAAGATAGTAGCACCTTTGAACTTTCTTTCAAATAATTGAAACAAGAATTCCCAAGTGTAATCAAGGAACTCTGGTTGTAGAGCTGGTCCTTCTAATAACAATGAATTCAACACAACGATTCTGTAAGCTTGTGGGGTATCGCGATTATATTCAATCCAGAAATTATCTTTACCAAACAATTTGAAATATCTAGCCATATGTTGCCATGTTGCGTCACCAGAATATCCAATATCATGATTACCAGAAACATTCAAAAACAATGGTTCGTTTTCCAACATCTTAGTGAAATTTGGAGTGTTCCAATCATAAACATCTTGATAACCAAACTCCAGATCATGAATATCGGTACCTTTTCTCTCTTCTAAAAATTTCATCCAATCAACACGTTCATGATCCTTAATGAAATCCAAAACGAATTGTCTATGTTCTTCAGGTTGATCATACAATCTGGTAACATAACGTCTTGTTCTGTTGAAAAACTCGCTATCACCGATCCATTGGGAACTGAATAAATCTCCCAACACAGCAACATAATTAGGCTGTAATCTTTTCTTCATCGTTCTGTAAATATGTCCAAGGTAATGATCATTACCGAAATTATCAAGACGTTTGATATATGGAGTAGATGGCCAATTTCCATTGATTTGTGGATCACCAAATGCTAACATCTTGATATCATCAATAACTGGCTTCTTGTACTCCAATGGACTCACATATTGATTGTATAAATCACCAAAGTATGGAAGGTTTCTAATCTTGCTGACAATTTCATTCTCAACGTGATTTATTATTGGTTTCTGTAATGACCATGAACAGTTTTCTGGATCAAGACTTGGATACGTGTAGATGTACAAGTTCAAGACGGTAGCCACGAGGATCGCAAAGTATGTGAAGCCTCGAATGACCGACATCTGTAAGTTGAAATTGGAAATTGGAAATTGCGAAGGCGGTTGGTCGTTCGGTTAGATTGAAATGATTTTAAATTAGATCGAATTTTGTATGTGTTTGTTTGGCGCGAGTCGGAAGTAGCTTTGCATCACGTGGCGCGAGTCGGAACTCCACTTAACATGGAGTGAAATCTGACGAAAAGATCCGAGATTGTGACAGTTTCTACGAAAGAAGATTCTTTCTAAGAGGAAGAGAGCCATCAGGAATGAGTAATTTACCAAAGAGAATCATCAAAGTATGTAACTTGTCTCGATACTGTGGAAACGAACCAGTTATATGGAATCAGCGGTGAAATCTTCCATCAGCTCAGATGACTCCACAGAACGCCATCCTTTCAAACAATAGACTGACAATCCTGTCATAAGGAAACAGAACGCTTGGTCAGCGAACCGGTCCCAGGAATCACTGCTGTGCCTCATGAAGACAACTTGAGATATTTCGACGTGACGATCCAAGGTCCAGATCAATCCCCGTACGAAAGTGGTGTGTTTGAATTGGAATTGTTCTTACCAGATGATTATCCAAGTGAGTAAAGGTATCAGGAGGTACTCTTCAGTTAACGAAGAAGTGATATATAATTATCGTGAAGAAACCATTACTAACCCTCCTCAGTGATTGCTCCTAAGGTCAGATTCCTCACCAAAATCTACCACCCAAACATCGACAAGCTAGGAAGAATCTGCCTTGACGTGCTCAAGAACAACTGGTCCCCAGCCCTACAGATCAGAACAGTGCTTTTGTCAGTGCAAGCTTTGTTGGCTGCTCCCAATCCAAACGATCCGCTAGCCAATGACGTGGCTGAAGAATGGCTACAGAACGAGAACAAGGCCATCGACACCGCAAAAAAGTGGACCAGGCAGTTCGCACAGCCACCAGCCGAGCCAGAGGCCGAACAGTGATTAGTCGAACACTGCTTGGACCCACACTCTACTTTGAATAGCGAGGATGAACTCATGCTTTAATTTAGTGATTTGCTTTTACAGTTACCCATTGTAGAGATGTAAATAATAAGCACTTACTAACCTTTCCGGATAAAACGCGCCCTTTTCTGATCCGCGAAAGAAATTCAAGATTGTTTCCCTCCAAAAATTTGATTTGTTCCATTTCTTTTGAAGAACTGTGTTTATCACTCAATTGTGCCAATCTCGACGAGCTTTTGTTCCGGAAAAACCTGCTTGGAGATCCCAGACCATCCAGAGAAACCACTTTGACCCACGTCGCGTTTTTACCCTCAAAAAAGCATTTCTGGACACTACAACATTTACCGCCTTCCTTACTGCCGGCTGCCGATTCAGACGGATTAATAGCTGGAAAGAAACCATTCGCCAAATTATCAACACTTTCTCATATAAAAATAACAGTGTGCTACTGAGAAATTGCCGATTATCTCTACTTACCCACCACCTTCTCGCCATCTTGCATATTCCTGATAAGGTCCATCCGGGTTACACGTCACCAGAACTATTAATACCATCGTACCCCCATTAGTCATCTAGCCATCATCATGTCCAATCACAACACAGACGACTGGAATGCAAACACATCGCCGAAGTCTCCATTCAATGATGATAACAAGTTTCAAGAGATCAATCTCTCTGAAGAAGACCACAGTGCAGAAAGTCTCAATATACCGAGAAAAAGTTCTTCAATTTTAAGAAATCAATCATCTCAGAGAAGAAATCCGCAAGCACGGATCGTGTTCAGTGATCATAATGAAACCATTAATGAAGGTAGTTCATCAAAGCGTATGTCTAGATCCTCATCATCTGATTCATTTCAAAACACTCCTCATTTACAGACGACTTCTAAGTTTGCAGACATCACGACTAAATTTGCTGATAATGAAGATACGATAATAACGGAAGATCAAACATTACCTAGAAAAGAATCAATTATGAAGAGACATAGATGGGGTACCAGAAGAGATAAAAAGGGTGTTCCTACTGTTGGAAGAGCCAAAACTTTGAGATGGAAAAGTAGGTTTGAAAGACCACATCATGATCATGAAGATGGTAATAGACCAATGAGTGATGATGCTGAAGATGCTGAAAACAATAGATCAGGAGAACTAAGAACGGTGTATTTCAATATGCCATTACCACAAGAAATGTTGAATGAGAATAATGAACCAATAATCAATTATCCAAGAAACAAGGTCAGAACAACAAAATATACACCATTGTCATTTTTACCTAAAAATATCATGTTCCAATTCAAAAATATTGCCAATGTTTATTTCTTGATCATGATCATCTTAGGTTTCTTCAACATTTTTGGTGTTCCAAATCCAGGTTTGTCTGTTGTTCCATTAGCCGTTATTGTTTTAGTCACTGCTGTGAAAGACGCTGTGGAAGATTCAAGACGTACTATATTAGATATGGAAGTCAACAACACACCTACACATATCCTTTCTGGTGTCACAAATCATAACATATCTGAAGATAATGTTTCCCAATGGAGAAAATTAAAGAAAGCCACCACTAGATCAATGGTCAGATTAATAAATTGGTCTTCTGCTCATTTCACCAAAACTGGTAAAGAAAAGGCCAGAATTGAAAAGCTAAACAAAGAAGCAATGCATATGAGAAAATCAATGGATTCACAATATGATGGTAGAAAGTCCTTCCAGATGGATGAATTCAATAGAAGATCAATGGATAATCCATTTGGTGATTCTCATATGATGATCAATCAAGATGAATCTATTCTGGACCCATCATTAATACCAACTCCAGATGTCAAATTCCAGAAAGACGCATGGAAGAGTGTTAAAGTTGGTGATATTGTTAGAATTCATAACAATGATGAGATCCCTGCTGATATTATCTTATTATCTACTTTTGATCCAGATGGTGGTTGTTATGTCGAAACCAAGAATTTGGATGGTGAAACTAATTTAAAAGTTCGTCAATCTTTGAAATGTGGTACTGCTATTAAGAACTCTAAACATGCTGCAAAGGCTAAGTTTTGGGTTGAATCTGAAGGTCCTCATGCTAACCTGTACAATTATCAAGGTAATTTGAAATGGAGAGGTGAGGAATCTGAACCAAGGAATGAACCAATTACTATCAACAACATGCTATTAAGAGGTTGTTCATTAAGAAACACCAAGTGGGCTGTTGGTTTAGTCATCTTCACTGGTAAAGATACCAAAATCATGTTAAACTCTGGTGAGACTCCAACCAAGAAATCGAGAATCGCAAGAGGCTTGAATTACACTGTCTTATTGAATTTCTTTCTATTATTCATCATTTGTTTTGCATCTGGTTTAATCAATGGTATTTTTTACAATCAAGAAGCAAATTCAAGAGTTTTTTTCGAATATGGTACAATTGCCGGTTCATCTGCTGCAAATGGTATTGTTGGTTTTTTTGTTGCTGTTATTCTGTATCAGTCATTGGTTCCTATTTCATTATACATCTCTATTGAAATCATCAAGACTGCACAGGCCTATTTCATCTATTCTGATGTTAATATGTACTATCCTAGATTGGATTACCCATGTACTCCAAAATCATGGAGTATTTCTGACGATTTAGGTCAGATTGAATACATCTTTAGTGATAAGACAGGTACATTAACTCAGAACGTTATGGAATTTAAGAAAGCCACTATCAATGGTGTTAGTTATGGTAAGGCATATACTGAAGCATTAGCTGGTTTAAGAAAGAGACAAGGTGTCGATGTTGAGGAAGAATCAAGAAGAGAAAAGAAACTCATTGCTGAAGATAAAGAAGTCATGGTTCAAGAGCTATATTCAATTGCTCAAAATCCATATTTGAAACCAGAAGATTTGACTTTCATTTCAAGTGAATTTGTTAGAGATTTAAAAGGATCCAGAGGTCCTGAACAACAAAAGGCCAATGAACATTTCATGTTATCATTATCATTATGTCATTCTGTTTTAGCTGAAAAGGATAATAATGATCCAACTAAGATTCTTTTCAAGGCTCAATCTCCTGATGAAGCAGCATTAGTTGGGACTGCTAGAGATGTTGGGTTTTCATACCTTGACAGAACTAAGAGAGATGTTATCGTTGATGTCCAGGGTGTTAAGAAAGAGTATCAAATTTTAAATATTTTAGAGTTCAACTCCACTAGAAAGAGAATGAGTGCTATTATCAAGATTCCACCGTCTTCATTGGGTGAAGAACCAACTGCATTATTAATTTGTAAAGGTGCTGATTCTGTTATCTATTCAAGATTAAGAACGGGTTCTGATGAGAGTTTATTAGAGAAAACTGCATTACATTTAGAAGAATATGCCACCGAAGGTTTAAGAACCTTATGTATCGCACAAAGAGAATTAACCTGGTCAGAATATCAATCCTGGAACAAGAAACATGAAGTAGCATCTGCTGCATTAGTCAAAAGAGAAGAAAAAATGGAAGAATTAGCTGATTCCATTGAAAGAGAATTGACGTTGTTAGGTGGTACAGCCATTGAAGATAAATTACAAGATGGTGTTCCAGATGCTATTTCTGTGCTAGGACAAGCGGGTATCAAACTTTGGGTTTTAACTGGTGATAAAGTTGAAACTGCAATTAATATTGGGTTTTCATGTAACTTGTTGGGTAATGATATGGAATTATTAGTCTTGAAAACATCTGGTGAAGATGTTGAGAAAGTTTCATCTGATCCAAATCAAATCATTTCACACTTCTTACAGAAATATTTAAGAGAAAAGTTTGATATGGAAGGTACATGGGAAGAGGTTGAACAGGCCAAAAAGGAACATGAACCACCAAGAGGTAATTATGGTGTTGTCATTGATGGTGAAGCTTTGAAAATCGCATTGCAAGGTGATAACATGAGAAAATTTTTATTGTTATGTAAACAATGTAAAGCTGTTTTATGCTGCAGAGTTTCACCAGCTCAAAAGGCAGCTGTTGTTAAAATGGTCAAAGAAACGTTAGATGTTATGACATTAGCTATTGGTGATGGTTCTAATGATGTTGCAATGATTCAATCTGCAGATATCGGTGTTGGTATTGCTGGTGAAGAAGGTAGACAAGCTGTCATGTCTTCAGATTATGCTTTTGGTCAATTTAGGTTCTTAGCTAGATTGATCTTGGTGCATGGTAGATGGTCATATAAAAGACTAAGTGAAATGATTCCAAGTTTCTTCTATAAAAATGTTATTTTCACATTATCATTGTTTTGGTATGGTATCTATAACCAATTTGATGGGACCTATTTGTTTGAGTATACTTATTTGATGTTTTACAGTTTGGCATATACTTCTTTACCTGTTATTTTCATGGGTATTTTTGATCAAGATGTTAATGATGTTGTTTCATTATTGGTTCCACAATTATACACTGTTGGTATCTATAGATCAGAATGGACAATGCCAAAATTCTGGGCATATATGGGAGATGGGTTATATCAATCAATAATGTCCTTCTTCTTACCATATTGTCTCTACTACAAGACAGGTTTGGTTACTTATAATGGGTTAAATTTGGATCATCGTTATTGGATTGGTACATTAGTTGCTTCAATTGCATCAATCTCTTGTAACATTTACATGGCTATTCATTTCTATACATGGGATTGGTTAAGTATGTTAATCATTGCATTATCAATTATTGTGATCTTTGCATGGACTGGTATTTGGAGTTCGACACTTTCATCTGAAGAATATTACAAAGCCGCAGCTCAAATTTATGGAAGTACTGCATTCTGGGCTTGTTTGTTTGTTGGTATTGTTATTTGTTTGTTACCTAGATTTGTTTATGATTGTATTCAGAAATATTTTTTCCCAAAAGATGTTGATATTATCAGGGAATGTGTTAGATTGGGTCACTTTGATCAATATCCAAGAAATTATGATCCTACTGATCCAAACAGACCAGAGATTTCCAAATATTCCACGTCTCATGTCTTGGAATCTCAACAAGATGCAGCTGAATTAAGATCATCCAATGTCTTTAGAAGAAGTTCATCAAGAAAGAGTTCAAGAAATGCACCACCATATCCATTAAGTAATGAAGAAGTATCAACTGAAGAAATTGCATTACAATATTTGAATGAACCAAATGATGGTGATTTAAATAATATTGATAGAGTCCATGACATCCAGGATTACGTTCCAAGAACTTCTTTAGACAGAACAAGATTATCAATGATGAGAGAAGGACAATTAGGAGATGGTAGAATTTCTATTGAAAATGCAAGAACTTCATTAGACTTACCAGGTTTGACTAGAGCGGAGACATTATTGAGTAATAAAAGTAAACAGTGAAAGTTGTGTTGTTTTTTGTCTAATTCGCATGTATTATATTTATGTCTATTAGTTGTTTAGAGTTCCTGTAGTCCTTGGTATACATACTTGAATCAAAATAGAAAAACCCCAAATCAGCAAATTCCCCGATGTGGCAACGCGCAAGCGAAACCGCAAAATTGTGTCAAATCTAAAAACCTCACCAAACTCATCTCACAAGTTATCTCATATTACCCCTGCAGAAGTCAATATGACCACTCCATACAGCAGCGAAGCAACAACACATTTGCCCATCAATCCATGATATCAAAAGACATGGAATCTCCGACGCCAAAACAACAACCGTCATCATCATCCGACTAGTCTTCATCAACCAATCTTACGACTTTGGTTGAAATTACTATCATTATCGTCACTCCTAATCCTAATATTTCTCATGATGTCCTTGATATTGATAGACCCACATATTCAAAGGCCATCGCAACCTGGTTCTTGGATTGGTCCAAATGCATTACTTCATCTCCAGCAATGGATTGGTGGCGCATTGACATTGACATTGATTTATGCAATGGTGGGGATCGCGTTCATGAAAGGTATCATCACATTGAATCCTAGGAAGGAGTGGATTGATTATCTGGCTGGATCGGTGTTGATTTCTTTGGCAACGGGTTGTTTTACTATGGTGTTGATATCTTCTTAAAGAACATGACTACATCTTACTCAAAATGATCAAAAGACACATAACCTTCATAATGCATCTCCCTAATAATGGACATATAAAAATGCTGTAACTGAAACGACAAACATAAAAACATATATAATAAAATGCATCTAAATATAAAAACAAATCTGTAAACCTAAAATCAGAACACAGAATGAATGTTCTTGTAACAGGCATTCCATTTGGATATCTATGACGACAGAACAACATAAGCAAATCTAGAATATTAAAAGATTATCAAAGACCAATAAATCCAGCCGCCTTTTGTCTGGCCCTATAACTGGTATAATAAGAACCATAACTCCAAGTAAGATTCTCAGCACCTTGATTGAACCCACTATACTTATTAAACTGCTCACTCATGCAACCTTCATTACTGACATGTTCCCTAACAACATCTAAGAAAGAATCTGCATAATCAAAGACGTTCTTTAATGTTTGATTGAATGCAATTGAATTGTAAGGGATGTTAATGTTGTAATCTATGTCTGATTCGGTATTGGCAACGTTATTGACTTCGATGATATGATTAAAAAAGAAATGATGATTTGTTTCATCAATAATCAAGTTATTACCTTCAATATAAAGCTTGTTAACCATTTTGAATAATAACTCACTTGCATATAATGTGGTTAAAAACCATGGATTACCTTCACTTGTTCCAACGCCATCGTAAACGTCTTCTGGATATCTACCTAACGCAACACCAATGTTCAAGTTTATTCTTCCATGATTGATAGGATAAATGTATTTCATTGATTTGATCAATTCACTTAATGAATTTAAGACTAACCCATCATTAACATCAAATGGAATGTCTGTATCCTTTTCATCATCATCATGGGTCAAAATGGAAGCGATAATAGTGGCTGCATTTAAACCAGATCTATAATCCAAGATAGAGGGAGTTTCAACAATATGATTCAAATTATAGTTGACAAATCCAGAATCTTCAAGAATAAACTTCAATAATTTTTTGAATTCTTGTTCTAAAGCTCGACCAAAATCAAGATCTTGGTTATCATACTTCTTGTAGTAATCCAAACCAATGTTCAATGCTTTCAATTGAGTCAAAGAAGTAAAGAAATGATGAGAATCAATTTCTTCCCAAAGATCAAAATTCTCGAGGGACCAGTACTTCATGATATACTTCAAATCAAGTTTCATAATCTTGAAATAAATGTCTTGGACATTTTTGAAATCCTTCTGAATGAAAGCACCATCTTTATATTTCAACAATTGTTTCAAAAAATTATCGATACTAATAACTCTCAAACCTGGTCCATCATTTTGAGGTCTACCCCAATGATCTAAAAATGGGGTACCATCAACCATGAACTTTGGTTCACCAAGATTTAATAACTCTTCTTCATCAAATTTCCCGCTTGGATTATCCACTCTTTGTAAATGATAACTATTATTCAAATAATTCTCAATAGTAACTTGTAATGACTGATTCTTAAACCCAGTATCAGATAAATAATGAGTGATCGAATTAATGGTAATAGCACCATCTCTAATCCACTGATAGAAATAATTCGGTTCAGCTGTGGAAGGACTAGCAATTACAGCACCCAACGAGACATTTTTATCCAATAAATTAGGACTCCAACTCTTATCTCCAATATTCAGCAAGATCTTATTAAACGAGATCTCATTCTGTTCATGAATCCACTGATCGAACTGATCTCTGGCAATGTTCTTATAAGGAATGATATTAAATAACTTAAATCTAGACTGGAGGTTGAAATTATCAATATTGACATGATTAGCAGGGATCAAGGACAGTGACTCAAAGGCAATACCATGGAATCTCTTATCTATAAGATCAACGAGAAAGGGAGTGAAGCACAAGGAAACAAACAACAAAAGCAGCAATAAACAGTTCTTCAACATCTTGAGCAGTTCTTCTGACTAAATTTAACGTTCCTATCAACTTCAAAGTATAAAAACCCACTTTTCTGGAAAAGTCTGGGGTAAGAAGAAGATAAAAAAAAAGCAAAATTCAATTTGCGTGTCTGAGACGTAATTCCCCATCAATTTGACACAAAAACAGAAACACCCATATCGGGAAGTTCTCCTGATTCGGGATGCTTCGCGAAGATTTGATCTCGGATACAGACGGTCCGATATCTGGAAACCCGCCTAGTAGGAAGGCAAACCCACCAAATGAGCCAATCATGAGCCAATCATGAGCCAAAAGCGAACAGGATGATCTGATGGCCATGTAACCTCATCTGAAACGCATTCGCTAATGACCAGATCCAGCCAAGCCCACGCCAGATAAGATTTAGCGTGCGTTGTTGCCCTGAGATCCTGTTTTTCTTCGATGGCTGGTTTTTCCGAGAAGTGGGTAATTAAAGTGTGAAATTGCAGGTTTGTCAATTTATTGGACTGATTTAAAACGATTTTAATGAATAAGGTTGTCACTCGTAGTCGTAACTTGTGACTTGAGGCGTATCGGGGGTTTGATAATGCAAAGTGGAAGACGCTGATGGCCTCATTTGCCAAATTTGACGCGTTTTTTGGACCGTTGTACGCCTGGTCCATTGTCCATTTCCCAATATAACCTGTTTAGGGCAGTGGAAAATCCAAAAGACCTTCCAGTTTCCCCTTCCAGTAGGAAAATGGGCCAGATAATAAATACTTAGTACCTGATTACCATGCTTCAGCCCATGTACTCGTGGTGTATTATGTTATTATTACTGGTTAGTGCTTAGACGTATCACATTGTCATACCCACCTGGAGAGTCGGTAGGATCTCCCCAGTGCAAATTTCAAAATAAACAGCCACGACAAATGCTGCCCATCCCGTAGCTCAAACCACAGCAAATGCCATAAAATGCAAAACGGTGGTCCCAAATTCATTCCTGAGACGCGTCAGTCACTGACAAGACCCCCCTTTTTCTTTGTTGAAAGTTTTCATCGATTTCACGCGTCGCGGCGCACTTTTCTGCCAGATTGGGATGGCTGGACAAAGATAATTTTTGCAAATCACCAACACACCTGCACAATTTGGCACTGTGCCTGCTCAGTTGGCTCAGCGACTGGCCGGGACCAACCCATAGCCGTTGGCTGGCGTTTTGGTATTTAAAGCTCCCTTGTTCCTCTTCCACCAACTTTATGTTATCATCCCACGAACTGCTTGCTCTCCAATCATTATGTCCGACAAGGAAGCTCTTCTGCAGTTCCAGAGAAAGAGGGTCTCCTCCCAGATGGTCCAATACCTCGTCGACGTGACCTGTTCGCTCATCCAGGTCAAGGCCCAGAACGCGTACCCATCACCACCTCCATCGCCAACAGGGCACCAGCTGGTCTCCCTCTACGAGTTCATTCGCAGGCTCATCCACCACTCCAACGTCCAGACGCCCACGCTCATGTCCACGCTGGTCTACCTCGCCAGGCTCAAGACGGTGCTGCCTTCCAACGTCTACGGCATCGAGTCCACCCGCCACAGAATCTTCTTGGGCTGTCTGATCCTCAGTGCCAAATTTCTCAACGACTCCTCCCCAATCAACAAGCACTGGTCCACCTATACAGACGGCCTGCTCTCCATCCAGGAAGTCAACACCATCGAGCGTGAGTTGCTGGAATATCTAAACTGGGACCTCTTTATGACCAACGAGGACCTCATCAAGTCGCTAGGCCACTTCCTCCACCCAATTAAGCAGCAGCTACAAGAACATAAGAAGGTCCAGATCCTACAACGCCAACAACAATATGAGAGATCAATTGCTGCACCAGTGACAAACCTGAGATCCATGAAATCGCAAAACTCACTCAAGATCCCGACCTCCAGCACCTCATCGTCCCTCAATACCATCCAGTCATCTGCTCCTTCATTGATGTCTTCCTCCTCATCCAGATCAACATTGGCTAGTTTGAACTCGGCAAGAAGCATCAATAATATGATGGTCAAGGAGACTATTGATGAGGTTGATTTCTATGCGCCAACTATGCCTTTGAAAGTCAGGAATGAGAACGAGGCGAATAAGCATCTTTTAACAAAGAGTGGAAAAAGTATGAATTTGAATGGTATTGGAAGTATGGTGCCTCAGATTGCAGTTCCTCAGAGTACTGGGTACTTATGAGTATGAGTGTTTTATGATTTAATGGAGTTTTGGGTATTTATTTGTTTTATAAGGACTGTTTTAATAATAATGTTTTGATTAGATAGATACAGAGAGTAGTTTCCTAAAAACAGATGTAATATTTATTTATTCAGAAGGCACAGCCATAAAAAGGACAAAATAATCTTTCATTAAAACTAAAGCTTATACCAAACTCTAATTATACAGATCATCATCTTCGTCAGCATTACCAAAATTACCCGCATTTGATGAATTACTAGCTGGAATGGTTTGATCAGTATTCGAGTCTCCTTCACCAAATTTGAAATTGGTGTATTGACCTCTAGATGCCGTTATTTGTTGAGCATATGATTCATAACGACGTAATTCGGCATCACTGACTGAACGTTTAGCTGTCTTCATGGCTTCTTCGAAATGGGCTCTAGTAATGAATGGAACAAGGTCTTCTTCCTCTTCTTCGTCTTCAATTGGTGCTGCAGCTTCTTCCCCTTCTTTCATTTCAACATCACCAGATTCTTCCTTAACTTTAATCTTAGCTTCCTTTTCTGCTTCAGTACGTTTATGAGCTTCAATGGAATCTTTAATAGCAAACTTGGCAGCTCTTTGAACAATATATAATAAATCAGCACCTGAGAAACCTTGTGTAGTCTTAGCGATTTGTGATAAATCTAAACCTGGTTCTAATGGAGTCTTTCTTAATTGCGCTTGTAAGATAGATAATCTTGCTGGTTCATCTGGTAATGGAACATAAATCAATTGATCTAATCTACCTGGTCTTAAAATAGCTGGATCAATTTGATCTGGTCTGTTAGTGGCACCAATAACGAACACATTCTTCTTAGCATTCATACCATCCATTTCAGTTAGCAATTGATTAACAACACGATCTGAAGCACCGCCAGCATCACCTAATGAATTACCTCTTGCCTTAGCAATAGAATCTAATTCATCTAAGAAAACGACAGTTGGAGCAGCAGCTCTAGCCTTGTCAAAGATATCTCTAATATTAGATTCTGATTCACCAAAGTACATACTTAATAATTCAGGACCTTTGACAGAAATGAAATTGGCAGAAACTTCAGTGGCAACAGCTTTAGCTAATAAGGTTTTACCAGTACCTGGTGGACCGAAGAATAACACACCTTTGGATGGAGACAAACCAAATTTGGTATACTGATCTGGATGTAAGACTGGATATTCAACAGTTTCTTTCAATTCATTCTTGATGTGATCTAAACCACCAATATCATCCCAAGTAACATTAACACTTTCAACAACAGTTTCACGTAATGCAGATGGGTTAGAGTTACCTAAGGCAAATCTGAAGTTATCCATAGTAACACCTAATGAATCTAAGACTTCGGCGTCAATTTCATCTTCATCTAAATCAATCAAGTCCATCTTTTCACGAATTTGTTGCATGGCAGCTTCAGAACATAATGAAGCAATATCAGCACCAACATAACCATGAGTTTCGGTAGCAATAGTTTCTAAATCAACTTCTTCGGCTAGCTTCATGTTTTTAGTGTGAATTCTTAAGACTTCTAATCTACCAGTAGCATCTGGAATACCGATATCAACTTCACGATCGAATCTACCGAATCTTCTTAAGGCTGGATCAATAGAGTTTGGTCTGTTGGTGGCAGCAATAACAACAACGTTAGATCTAGCTTTCATACCATCCATTAAGGTTAATAATTGAGAAACAACTCTTCTTTCAACTTCACCATTGGTCTTGTCTCTCTTTGGAGCAATAGAATCAATTTCATCGATGAAAATAATGGCAGGAGCGTTCTTTTCAGCTTCTTCAAAGGCTTTTCTTAAATTGGATTCAGATTCACCAGCCATTTTGGACATAACTTCCGGACCATTGATCAAAAAGAAGAAAGCACCAGTTTCATTCGCAACGGCTCTAGCCATTAAAGTCTTACCAGTACCTGGAGGACCATACATCAAAATACCCTTTGGTGGTTTAATACCAATGGCTTTGAACAATTGTGGATGTCTTAATGGCAATTCAACTAATTCTCTAATTTGAGCCATTTGTTTACGACAACCACCAATATCATCATAACCAACTTCATTGATGTTATTCTCTTCATCTTCTCTGTTGATTGGTTCACCTTCGCAATGAATGATAGTATCTTGAGCAACAATAGCAAATTCAGATGGTTCGACTTCAACGACTTTGAATTCAACTTGTCTCATACCACCTCTAACAGTGAAGTGATCACCTTTTCTAACTGGTCTATAAGCTTCAACAAAGTATGGTTTCAAGTAGACATCGAATAAAGAACCGGTCAAACCTTCAATGGTATCAGCAATCGGCAAGACAGAGATTCTTGAGGCGTATTTGATATCTGGACAAGCATGGACAGTAACGATATCACCTAATCTGACTCTCAAGTTGTTTCTGACTACTCTGTTGATTCTGACAGCACCATCTTCAATATCATCGTCAACAAGGACAATCAAAACGGTATCTTTTCTCTTCTTACCCTTGACAAGGACGGTGTCACCTCTGAACAACTGCAACTTCTCCATGGTGTTGGAGGTCATGGCAATGACAGAGTTGTCGTCGTTCACGGCGTCATCGACAAGAAGAGCGTTATCCTTCTTCTTTCTTCTTAAAATGGCGGTGGCGGTGGCATCGTCTTTCGCAGCGTCGGCGCCTGAGGCATCCAAAAGCGGTTTCTTCTCGTTGGCCATAATTCTGGTGGTCAATTGACTGGGAATATGGGCTTGGGAAGGGGTTTCGGTGGGTAATTGGGGGAATTGGAGAGGAAGGGAGAATGGAAAGTTGTTTGAAACTCGATCTGATTTTATTGCCACCGAGTTCGTGGGTTCGCGAAGGCGGCCGAATTAGGAAAGGTTGCGTGCGATGGAGACTAGTGGATATTTGGTATTTGGGTGGCAATTAGAGGGTCTGGGAATATAAAGAAGGTTCCACCTGAGTGATGAAGTGTAATTTAATGGATCTGGATACTTTGTTGGATAGGTTTACTATATATTTTGATGTTCTAGCCGATTTTAGTTTCTCGGTACTTAAATGCAATACCAGATAAGGAAAATGACACAGTCTTGAATATGGCAGAATAATTCTTGGACTGAGGGAATATTCCAGACAGACGGAGTTTTCGATAGGTTTCTGTGATATATCAGACTATCTGATTTCTAATCAGCCATCAAAGTGACAAAATTCCAAAATGCCACACATGGCTGTTTGGTTGAATCCTGTAGGATCACCTTCGATTATTAACTGCCCTCAATATCTAGAGAAACACAATAAAAAGACTACATTAATTTTGGCATAAAACAAGATCTAGTTTTGAAATACATTATCTATATAAATAATTCAAGCTTCAATATGAAATCAGACCAAAAAGCAAGACGAATCAAACGAAAGGTTAAAAAGGGTGTAAGGCATAATCAGTACGCTCATAATTCAACTAATAAGTCAGAAACTAAAGCTTTGACTTCGTTTCCTTGTTGAATTGGAGCAGTGTAATCAATGGAGAAAGCAGACACTGGAGTGTAACAACCAGAGTTGAGGACAAAGTCTTCAGATGGTAAGGTTAAATCACCGTTCAGTCTGTTAGCAGTAGCATCAGTACCGTTCTTGTAAGTCCATTGAAGAGTGTTGGAAGTTTCATTGTATGCCAAACCTGGGATTTGAACAGATTCACCGGTTAATCTAGCAAAGACGAATTTTGGATCAACACAGCCAGTTTTAGAATCAGCTCCGATTTTTGGGAAGTTAACGTTCAAACCAGTAGATAATGGTAAGACTCTTGGGTTTTGACCAGCGTGGTCAAAGATAGTGTTAACAAGTTCAATAATTTTAGAAGCGTAAATGTTTTGGATATCAGATGGGTCTTCATTTAATGAATCTTTGAAGAATGAGTTATTACCATTGGCACCGGAGAAGGCAATGGCAGAGTGACCTCTGTAAACTGCATTGTAGGTAGCACCAATGGTACCTGATAAAGTGTACATTGGAGCATCTAAGTTACCACCTTCATTTGGACCAGAGACAACCAAATCGATAGGTAAATCAGCGAAGTATTTTGGTAGTAAGTAATCGAAGGCAAAACCAACACAGGCAGCTGGAGTAGCATTGAAATACCAGATATGGTCATCGGTTTCTTCATGACCCCAAGCTGGGTCACCAGCTTTCTTGTAACCGAATTGATCATCCCTCAATAAGGTGTTACCTGATGGGAAGACGAATTGACCACCAAAACCAGATCTTTGTTCAACTGGAGCGACCAAGATGACATTGTGACCAGCTTTAGTTAAAGCGTTGTAAGTGGCTCTGATTGGAGTTGCAGCCCAACCATCATCGTTGGTTAATAAGATGTTTTTGGCAGAGGCAATAGCGATGGAAGCTAAAGTGGATAAAGCTAAAGTGAATTTCATTTGTAGTGTTGTTGATGGGTGCTAATAATTTGTCAATTGTTGATGATTAAATAGTGGGATGGGGTAAGGGTATTTATACTTCGAGGTGACTTGGTGTGAGTTGAACTTCAGTCACCTTTCACAACGTGGACCGAACCATCAGCGTCCATCGAACATAATGTTACAATTATTCTTATTAACAGGGCCGATCCCTGCATTACACCACCTTTAACAATTGACTGATGGGCCAGTGTCGTTCATGATTCCATACCCTAGTCAACCACATGTCGAAAAGTGACACAAAAATCGTCGCACGTTTCCAAAAAACCTCAGATTTATGCACGAACAATTCTCCAGTACATAGGCTGTTTCAACCGATGGCACGTTTCTCTGCCTTGATTGGTCAGTCACAAATAACTGCCGTTCCCATTGGATATCGTTGCGTTGACGACTGCCGATCGGTTAACAATAGTTTAATTTTGTGTGTTTATGTCATAGCAGGCTTGAACAATAGAAATACCAAGCTTTTTTTGTGCTATCAAAGTATTAGAGACGGTTGGCATTAGCATTTAGATTTGTGAATGGTTTCTTTGGATTATCAACACTTCTCTGCAAACCTTCAAACTCTCGGACCCTCCCTATTCACTTTTCAGCCGGTGTGATTTCTCTTACCGTGGCTCTGATGATCGGCAAAACGTGGTGCTGCGATCACCAATGAACATCTTAATTCTGTTCGTACAACTATATCTCCGTTTAAAAGACGAGCCGTCGAGCAGCCAATTCAGCCATGTGCGTAACATTTAGGTCTTCCTACGTATACTCTTACGCCTGTAAGAAATTACTCCTTTTGGTAGTTAATTGAGTACGCTAACTGTAAATATTGATCACAGCTGAGTCCTGCATCAGAACTCACGACCAAGACTCCAAAAGGAGACTGATTCCATGATCTGTAGTGGCAACCATATCAACCTCTCATCAATGGTTGATGTTCCCGTTCAAGGAATACTTTCAAAGAATCTAAAGACTTATGGATAAGATCAAAGAAGCATTCCGAAAGGCCCTTCAGGAGCTAAACGTTCTTCACGGACAGTCCAGATGTATTACTTCGATTTAACTGGTTATTGAGCGATTGGATAACCATCACTGTACAAATCACAGCTAAATATGGCTACATTACTCAATGCGATTTGCTGTTTTTTTTGCTCCTCGTCAATATTCAACCATCTCAGTACTTCAGCTCGATGTTGATCATGTACGTATGAAAGCACATTTGTCAATAGTTCTGAGTACTGTTTTTCCCCCATACTATCTTCCACTAACCCCGCTTATCACCACTATGCTCACTGCCATGATGATTCTCTCAGAAATGCTATGGTGCATTCGGTTTCCTGTACCTCCTGCTTCTTTCTACCATGGACCAGCGTCCCCTGCCTCTTTGGTTTTACTGGCAGAGGACTTCTTGTGATTCTGTATCTTTAATTGAAGAAACTACAGGATCCCAGATGAACCAAAGTTGGAATCTGCGGAAACTTCAAAGTCAGTTCCGTCGGTATAAGCATTCTTCATGTGAGGCTATTAACTGTGGAATGTGTAGTCAAAGCGTTTAATAATTTGGATAACGTCTATTCTGGTTGCATGTGCCAAAGCACGATTATGCAATTTATTTGGGTCCTCAATGCTTCTTGAGATAGTTATTAGTTACTAGTGTTACGGTTATGTCTTAGCCGGTTAATAGAACTGCTTGAAATTTGGGAGTATGAAACTTCAACCTAACGATAGATTGATGTACGTAGTATATTTTGATGCTTCGATGAGAAGGTTGTCATGATCTTTGACTAGTAGAAACCGGAATAGGATACAGATGACCCGGAATTCACACGGTTATGTCCACTGGTTCAGGGTTCAATTGCATCATGGCTCAGAACCACAACACAACAGTAAATGAGCAGTAGCTGGGCATTGTCAACTGGGCACTGTACGCCGACTTACGTGAGTATTCACCACTGAATAAAATAAAGCATCAACCACCAGCAGAACACCACCGTTTCCGCCAATGACAGCCCGCCAAAGCTGATATTTCGTAAACTTCCCGATAACATTTTCCACTGATAAGTAGGAAAAAATACGAAAAACAAAAACAAAAAAAACATGAAATTCGACAGTTCGCGTCGTGGACATAAACAGCCCACAGACCAACAGCACATATTCGCTCTTTTCCCGCATGAACATCTCCAAAGCGCACCTCCAGTCGCTCTCTCAGATTGCCCTCCAGGACTGGCTTCTTATCATAGGACTCATTTTCGGTGGTTGTTGTTCCAATGTCTTCACACTTGAGAAAATCGTCAATGAGAATCCACAGAGTGGGAACGTGATTACGTTCTTCCAGTTCTTGTTCATTGCCATGGAGGGTTATATTACATTCTTTGACCGTGCAAGACCACCGTTCTATCTGAAACAGAACCAGGTCCCATTGAAGAAATGGGCATTGACTATCATTATGTTCTTCAGTTTATCTCTTGCTAATAATCTTGCGTTTGGGTTCAATGTTTCGATGCCTATCCATATCATCTTCAGATCGTCGGGTACGGCAGTCGTAATGGTTATTGGTTGGTTGTTTGCCGGTAAGAAATATAATTCTATTCAGGTGATGAGTTCCGTGTTGTTGACGTTTGGTGTTGCATTGACTACTTTATACAAGGATAAGGAGCTATACATTGACGATTTATTCAAAAGGGCAACTGAAGAGGTGTTAGAGGAAGCTGCTAAGGATGAAGGATTTTTGGCTATACTAGGGGATGATATCATGTTCTTTATTGGGATCGGTGTCTTAGCATTCGCTGCCATTTTGATGGCTTTGATGGGGCTATACAATGAACATATATATGCCACTTATGGTAAACACTGGAAAGAAAATGTGTTTTATTCACATTTGTTCGGATTGCCTATCTTTGCTCTTTTCCTTGCACCAAAGATCATTTCAGAGTTCAAAGATTTGTTGGCAGATGGACAAAGTTTCAATTTGATCTTGTTCAGTATTCCTAAACAAGTTGGATATTTGATCTTGAATGTTATCACCCAGTTCTTTTGTATCAGAGGTGCTAATATGTTAGCTGGTAATGCCACTGCTTTAACCGTGTCCGTTGTGTTATTATTGAGAAAGTTTACAAGTTTATTGTTGAGTTTATTCTTGTTCGATAATCATTTGAGTTATACCGGATCAATTGGTGCCTTTATTGTGTTCTTCGGTGCTTTCTTATACAGTTATGGATCCACTAGAAAGAAGCCAGTTTCCGAAGAAGCGATAGCCATTCCTTTGACAGAGAATTTAGGAAGAAACAAAAGAGAAGAGGATCAGTAGATAGATAGGAATAGAACAAATATATATAGACATCAGTAGTAGTAATTTAGGCTGACAGTTACCCTCCCGATTACGTCATACCTGACAATGGAAAAAGAAACTCTGGCAAGCCGGAATTGGGTATTTGCACTGATCAAATCGATAAAAAAAAAAGCGAATAACAGAAGTGTCATTTGTTGAGAGTGTCTAAGTGACAAATCGGCTATCTAGCGTGATCCCATTATACTTTACCGCACAAACAGGAAGAGCGTTCTCCTTAGACCTAACGCCTCAAACCCCCCCAGCACAGCCAGACTCTGCCGCACGCCGTCCCAAACCGTGTGATTATCAATCTTTTGCAACTGCTCTAAGACACCCATTTTTCACAACCCAGTCACAATCCATCGAAAAGTCAGAATATCACACATATAAACCTGTCAACACACTCTCAGATTAAGAGACCCATACACACATCGAGACAGCCTCCCCCAGAATGTCGTCGTCGAACTCGCCTGCCATTGCGCCTTCGCCAAATGCTTCCATACAGCCAAATGGCAACGCAGGAATCATGCCTAAGCCCATCGCTGCCTCTGGTGTCACAAAGATAGTCACTTCCAAAGAGTGGGTGTTACCACCGAGACCCAAGCCTGGCAGAAAGCCCAGTGCTGATACTCCTGCTACGAAGAGGAAAGCACAGAACAGGGCTGCTCAGAGAGCATTTAGAGAGAGAAGAGCTACTAGAGTCCAAGAATTAGAAGAAAGACTAAGTGAGGTGGAGAAAGAGAAGGAGATGAATGAGATGAATTTGAAGAATGTGATAAATAAGGTGCATAATGAGAATAAGTTCTTGTTGAAGGCTTTGAATGATATTAAGGCTGATTATTTGAACTTCAAGAATAAAGTTATGTCACAACAAACGAATAAAAACATATTGAATTCCAATAATAATTCACCTGCCGTTTTCTCGAACGGTCAAGTCACTTCTCCAAGTCCTTTGAACTATTTCAAACTATCTAATGGCCAGAGTCCCGAAGGTGTCAATCAGAATTACAGATTTCCTCATCAAAGACAAGATTCTCAACAATATCAAAGACTCAGTATCGGTGGTAATTCAAATCAATATCCACAACAATTGCCAGCAACAGCAATTTCACCTGCTAATTCACAGACAAGATCCCCAGCTACTTTAGAAACATTTTCACCAAATCCAACATCTACTAGTTCGAATTCTTCAGTTGGTTCAAATGCTGACAACAATACTGCAAACTTTGATTGTGGTGTTTGTGTTAAAGATGATTGTATCTGTGCAGAAGTCGGAATCAGACCGAAACTAGATGTTGCTAAGCCACAGGCTATTACATTAGAGAATCTGAAGCCAATGGCACCTGTTTCATTAAAAAGAGCATCTGACCAAGATCTTGAAGTCGATTATACTTCTAAATTTTCCAAATCAACTACATCTAAAACCAGCAAACCAATGCCAAAATTCAAGAGATTCAAGAAATTAGCCAATGAAAAAGAAGACGATACAGCCAAAGAGTTCTCCACCATGTTTGAAAAGATCAGTGATCAAGATTTCGAATCACCAATGGAACAATGTGGTTTCTGTTCTGATGAATCAAATTGTGTCTGCGCCCAGGCAGCCAAACAAGCAGCTAATGCCATCACTGAACTACAAAACCATTCAAGAAGAGAATCCCAAGCAAAGACCCAGACATCATCCGCATCTATTACAATCTCTGAAACAAACTCCACATTGCCACCAATCTCAAGAAACTCATCCCTTTCACAAGTCAACAAACTTCCTGTCCTTCATCCTGGTCCAAGTGTAGAAATTCCAGGACATCACAGATCAGGTATCTCCACTCCAAAAGAAACCTCCACATCATCAACAGAAGAGAAACAAGCCGGTGGGTGTACTGGTAATCCAGGTACCTGTACCCAATGTCAAATGGATCCAATGTCCACGTTATTCTGCACAACTGTCGCTGCCAAAGCAGAAGAAGAAGAAGATTCAAATGCACCAGCAGCATCAACCACACCAAACGGAACAGTCAAACAGGAAAAGCAATCCCCTGTCTCACCACCAATCTCCGCGCATCCTTCAAGATCCTCTTCGTTAAACTCACAGTCACAACTTCCTAAGGTTTCCCCATCAGAAGAAGAACTCAACTCATTGAAGAAACTACTCCCGATCACCGCAACCACATCATCATCTCCACAGACACCACTATTCAACACCTCCTCCATCTCGGGTCCATCATCTGCAAACACTCCAGGTGGAAGTGCGAAGGGGATCTATATCCCATGTGCTGATGCATACAAAACATTGAGTCGTCACAAGGAGTTCAATTCCGTGGATTTCTCAACGTTGGTGGGAAAGTTGAATACTAGGGGGATGCAAGTTGAAGTGCAAAGTGTCGCTAATGTGTTGAGGGAGTTGGATAGACGGCTGTATAGTTAGATTGGGGGTTTGGTTAGTATTGATTGGATTATGTTAGAAAAGTTTTATTTGCTTTGGGTATTTGTTATGTTAGGAGTTCTTAGGTTATTACTATCACTTGTTTAGTTTATTTGTTCAATACAGAAATTCATTGATATAATTCGTAGTTATTCTTACGATGTGATGATTTCAAACTAACAAAAATAAAGTGTACTAAAACATTATAAAACTATTAAAAACCAACATAGTAACCCAAATACAGAACAATAGCAAAAGAAATAACAATTAACACAAGAAAAAAAGCAGAACCAAAAAAAATAAGCAATGTTTTAAACATATAGAACGAAATAAAAAAAAAAGAAATAACATAACATAACTATCAACCCCAAAAAATCCAAATCAACCAACCATACTCTTCTTAAAAGTCTATACTCAAACATGATAATAATAATACAACGTAACAAATTCATAACACTCATCAACAATGATGATCATCAGCCTCCAAGAACTAGTTTGAATTCCCATCATCATATTCAGTAGAATTCCCACTATTTTCATCAACAACACCACCACCATCTTCCTTACTCTCCATAACTGTTCCTAACTTCGTACTGAAAAAATCATTGTTTCCCTTCTCTGCAAAGCTCACAGAACTAGATAAGGAAGAAGATGCAGAATGTGAACTTTTCTCATTCTCAACAGCACGGTTAACAACGCTAACTATGTCAATTCCAAATAAGTCACTGAATCCGTGCTGTCCTGAACTTTCAAAAAATTGTCTCCTACCACCATCACCTCTTAACCCACCAGATAGGTTAGATAATCTGGTTGATCCATAGGGTGTTGAATTCAATGGATTTGTAGATGACATTGCTGGTTTATCTGGTGATCCAAAGAGTCCCTTATAATGATCATCATCAGAATAACGAGGAATTGACGGAGAGGTATAAAAATCATCAATGAAAGAAGGCGAATTCCAGAATTTCTTTAATATTGAGTTGGAATTTGGTGTCTTGATTTTAGTATTTGGGGTTCGTAGGAAATTCAAAACATAACTGTTCTGTTGTGTGTTTAGACCAGTTGATGAATTAGTAGTGTTTGTTGAATTGCGAAGTGGAGTTTTGGTGATGTTTGGAAATTGTGGTCCCAGGTGCATGGAGGAGGATGATGATGAAGGTGGTTGAGCAGTGGTGCTATTGAATGATGTCAATCTTGAGGATGGTGTTAATGGTTCTAATAACGGACCAGTTTCTTGTCTCTTGAGTGGAGATGTTTCAAAATTAGTATTACAACTAAATGATGACAATGATGAAACTTGTGATGCTCTTGTTGGTGATGATATTGTCAGGTAAGGAACTGATGTTGCTGATAGATTTTGTGGAGGGACTGAAGTTATTGAATTGGACGTGATCGGTTTTGATTGACCAAATATTATATGTTCACCAGTGGCAGAACCTAACCAGTTAGTTTCAGATGCGTTTAAATTGTGGATATTGTCTAAAGAACCAACATTGAATGATGATGATGAGACCTTAGTCAATTGCCGTTTTTTTCTAGGTAATGAAAAATCTAGGTCTTCTTCTTGTTCATAATTTTCATCGTTATCATCATCTTCTTCAGTGTCACTCTCATGGGTTAATGGTTTATGGAAATGCTGTAATCCAATAACAGTATGGTTTTTCTTCAGTGATGGTCTCCCTTCTGATACATCTTCGTTGGTTTCAAGAGAGTTATCAGGTGTTATCGATCTGATTTGAGTCTTTGGGGTTCTATGGACTTCAGCAGTGATATTCTCAACTTCACTATCAATTGGATCACTTGCGATATCTGACTTCAAAGAACTTAAACTTGAACTTGGTGGGTTTGAACTAGGTAATGAAGATCTCTTTGTAGATTTCCCCTTAATGAATTGCATTTCATAACCCTTTTGAACTTCCCAATAATGACCTTTCCCATCTGATGATTTCTCAGTCTTAATGAAAGCTTTGTTTAAAGATAAGTTATGTCTAATAGAGTTTTGCCAACCAACATCATTCTTTCTGTAGTATCTGAAAGTTGATGAGATCCATGAATAGATTTGTGATAATGTCAATTTTCTGTCTTCTCCTCTCAAAATAGCCATACCAATCAAAGTAGCATATGAATAAGGAGGTTTTGAATCTGAGTTATGAACAATCTTAGGCATCTTTCTTGGTGACGGAACATGATCATATTCTTCTTCAACTGGTAATTCTCTCTTGTTTTGAGCTTCAATCTTCTGTAACTGTTGTTGTTTCTCTAACAGTTTCTGAGCTTGCAATTGTTGCTGTTGTTGTTTCAATAATGCTCTTTGAGCTTTCTTTTGCTGTTTTGTGGTGATGAAACTAGGTTGTGGAGGTTTGGTGACTTCAATAGGTGATGAGTTCTCCAGTGCCTTTGAAGTTGGTGATGAATATTGAGGAGACAACATGTTCTTGCTCTTCTTAGATCTGGTGTTGTTCAGTGGCGTCTCCTCAAACTTCTTCTTTCTAGGTGGATCATTGACAGGGTACTGTCTGGACACGGTGTGTGGAGGTGTGTTTAACGGTAGGGAGAAATCACTCATGGAGCCACTTGTTCTTCCGCCAGTGTCGAATCCAGGTGGGTGTTGATACTGTTGCTTGACACTGAGATACTGCTGCTGCTGATAGTCCATTGGAAGTATGTTCACCTGCTCTTGGACAGGAGTTCCCGTGTAACTATGATTAGGCTGCTGTTGGCGAGTCATATTGGCGTTGTAGTGAGAGAACTGCTGCTGGACCCGGGCCTGTTGGTGCTGCTGGGGGTGGGCGCGCTGGGCAGACGGCGGCGGAGGCAGGTGGACAGAGGTGAGTGACTTGATGAGGTTGTTGTTGAGGTCTGAGTTGGCGTGCATTCTCTGAGCTGCTGGGGCCTGGTGAACGGGGGAGTTGCGGTTCGGTAGGCGGGCGTGTGACGGGGGTTAGCGGCTGCCAGTGCGTGTGTTTTCTGCGTGTGCGGTGTGTGTGTGTGCTCGTTGGTGTCTTGGGGGTGGGCGGCTACTGGCTGGTGGTAGGTGCTGAAAAAACGGACTTGGGCTTCTTTTATTTGCTTTTCGATTTCTTTAGTTTTGACATACAAAAAATCTTTTGGGGCGCTCAATTTTCATGAAACGCGTTGCCAACTTGTGCTTACGTAACGAAAAGAAAACAAACGCGACGCGAGAATTTCGAATAAATTCGCAGCCGCACATGACACGCTTTTCGGTGGTTTGTTCTTGAATCTTCAGGCGAAATTGGTGCTTTCAGTTTCTGGTCTGCTGATCGGGATCGGGGAATCGAGATTCTGGGTCAGGACTCAGGTTATGTATGTTATTTCAGCTCGCTTTGTGTGTCGTCGGTGATAACTGATGAGATTGGGACGGTAGCCTTCAAATACTGGAAGGGGTGAGCACTATTAGTTTTAACTTCTAACTTCTGATTAGTGGGAAATGGGGCTACACTATATTTCGCAGAACAGCAAGCTATGGTTTAAAGTTTATTCCATGTCACATTCAATTCCCAATGCCCATCTTCCTTGTTCTCTCAGATTCACGCGTGCCGAGTCCGCTGCATTTAGGAGCATATTCCGGAATGGCCATGGATACACACTGCTGTCGCATTCCATTCTATTTAAATTTTAACTAGGGGCCTCGGCGACTCGGCACTATGGCAATCTAAATTCTAATATCTGAATAATGGAACAGGAAATGGTAGATCGTGTTTTTCAGTTCTTTGATCGTACTTGCTGAGTTCTTCTAAAGAGATCCGGCTGATTTTACACGTGACGTAACATGACTGCACTGACCTTCTCCCGAAAATTTCACAAATGTAAATAACTACGCCAGTTCAGCATCGACACATCGTATTTCCAGACCCAACGCAAATGGATTTCATCACGAGGCCGCAACGGCCAGGATCAGCAACCACCACCACCACCAACCAGGCAAATAACCTAACAGATCCGTTGGATTTTCAAAAAACAAGAGTTCCGGAACTCACTACATTGGATACTTTTCTTCGATGTGATATCTGTAAAGAGTATTATACATCACCGGTTCTGAGCTCATGTGGTCATAGCTTTTGTTCGTTGTGTATCAGAAGATATCTTGTTGCCGAATCGAAATGTGCATTGTGTGGTAGAGAATTAAGAGAGAGTGGACTGAGGAAGAATGCAGTGCTGGAGGAGATTGTTGGTGTGTTTGGTGGATTGAGAGGCAAATTGATTGAAGGGTTGCAAGTGGGGCGAGAAGAAGTGGGCCAGGATGCTGAAGAAAACACGGATGGAGGAGAAGGTACTGAGAGGAGTGTTGAGATTATTGATCTGGATGACGAAATTGCAATGGCGCAACTCAATAGTAACCAGACCGAAGAAGATGATGATCTTCAAATAATAAGCGATGTCAAGAAAAGGAAATCTACGCCAATAGGACTAGATTCATTACTCAGAAAGAAACCAAAATCATTACCATCTGCACAATCAAAATCCTTAAAGGAGAAACAAAAACCAATGGGTGAATGCCCAATCTGTCAAAAGATGCTACCAATAGACATCTTAGAAACGACGCATATCGATTCATGTCTGTCCAACCCGCAACCAAAACCAGCACCTCAACCAACTAAGAAAACCCCACCATCCACTACATCATCAATACAAGTCTCGCCTGTTCAACTTCCACAACCTCATAATCTTCAAAAGTTACCCAAGTTGGACTTCTCATCGCTCTCCACACAGCAACTAAAAACAAAACTACATGCTTTGCAACTACCCATCACAGGATCAAGACTTCAATTAGAGCAAAGGTATGTGGAATATACCTCACTTTGGAATGCGAACTGTGATTCTTCAAGACCCAAAGATGCGAGGTTATTGAGATGGGACTTGAGTAGATGGGAAGGTCTAGTTTTGAGAGATGTGGATATGAAGAAGAGTGAAGAAAGTCATAACAATGATGAGAAGAAGAAGGAAAAGAAGAAGAAAGATGATGGTGGTTTAAAGGAGGATGAATGGAAAGAGTTGATTCGACATGCTAGGGAGAAACGGAAGGAGAAGGTTGAGAAGGACGAAAAGAAAGATCATGATAAAGGTGAGTTGGATAAAGAGAACAGAGATGGTGTTAATGATGAAGATAAAAATGAAGTGGGTGACGTCAAGGAAGTTCAGGTCAGCGAAGAAGACTTCATTGATGATGACGATGATGATGATTTATTCTTTGCATAGTGCGCTTATAGATCCTGTATATAGTTAACGATTATACGATTTGCATTAAACTACATCAGTTTCACTATTGTACAAAACAACATTAATTAACTAATTTAAATCAATTGACTCCCTCTTTCAAATGCGCCATCAATTTCTTGTTCGACGTCTTTTTCACCTTCAACATACGCACTTGATTCAACGACTTCTTCCACAATATCACCTTCCTTGACAGCATAGGTTGTCTTTACCTCAACCTTAGTTTCTGGAACTTCTAAATTCAACAGATCTGATTCTTCAATAGTAGGATCTGCGAAGTCACCAGTTCCGTACATAAAGTCCAAGAAATACTCGAATTGTTCCTTATAGTTCTGCTGGACGTAAATATTCGCATAATAGAACAAGACACCCAATATCAAGAAGTAAAGGATTGGTAAATATTGAACATAGTCAACTTTCAAATTCTCGGGGATGGTAAAGATGTTAATTGTACCTGAGACGGATACAGAAATAACATGTTTCAAATCCTTAGTGATTTTGACTGAGGTGATTGCAAAACTGTGAACTTTTTCTAGTGTTCTGAAATTCTTGAATGAATCAATGTCTGAAATGATAATGGAGTTTAAGTTTGTGGCAAGTGCGATTAAATCTCCCTGGACGGTTAATGACGTGATTTTGGCAGGCTTCGATAAGACGACACGAGCTTTTTGATTTTTCAGTCTTAATGAAGTTTTGATATTCTCATCAAGGTTTTGTTCCACATTAGGAATAATTGCTGATTCCAATAATAAGATCCCGTTCTTGTTTCTTAAGTTGATACCAATGACTAAAGTATCTGGTTTTGTGGAGAATTCTAATTTGGCTAATTGATAAGATGGTGAGAAATGAACATATTTTAATTCCTCTTCTTCACCTTTGGCATTCTTGGTGAACACAACTAATCTTCTTTGTAAAATGTATGCAAACTGTCCGTATATACCAAATGCAACATCCAGAACTTCTTGCTTGTCCTCTAATTCAATTGTTCTTTTGACCTTCAAAGCCTCAGTATCAATCAAATAAATAGTACTTGGAATGGTAGAAGTAACCAAAGCCAATGTTTTCCCATCTGGGGAAATCTTGGTAATCTTAATATAGTCCACAGAATCCTTAAACTGAGCAACATCAACTTCCTTGACAGGCTTCAACAGTTCTTTCTCTTCGGCATCATCGACTTTAAACTTTCTCAAATGGTTGTTCTTACCAGCCTTGATACTCTCATTGGAAGCATTACAGGACAAGATCACATTTCCCGCACTATAGACAATCCCAGTAGGAGAGTCATTCTTCTGGGGGATCTCGTACTCCTTCTCAACAGCGATTCTGGCCTGACTTTTACCATTCACAGTCGATGACTTGATGGACAGTAAAGAGACTTTGTTAGGAATCCCGTTGTTTCCCTCACCGCCTCCCCCGGTGACGAAAAAAGAGGACTCGTCGGCGATTGCAGCCGAGTAGAGCGGGTATCCGATATCCAGACTCATATTTAGTAGCAATGGGTGGCAATTGGTGGTGTTGTTATCTGTGGGATTAAATAGCAGAGTGGCTTTGATTTTCTGAAATTCAGAAATATGCTTACCAAAAATGGCGTATTTTTCTGATAACCACTTTTTGCCTTATGCCTTTATATTTATAACCCACTAAAACATCACCAACTGAGAAAACAGTTATGTCTACTATCCTCTCTATCCAGTCACACGTTGTCCACGGTCATGTCGGCAACAAGTCAGCGACTTTCCCGCTCCAATTGCAGGGCTGGGATGTGCTAACGCTGAACACCACACAGTTCTCCAACCATCCAGGACATGGCTCCTTCAAGGGCCAGAGAGCCAGTGCTGCTGAGATCTCAGAGCTGTTTAGAGGACTGGCGATGATTGGCGTGGATGACCAGATCAATGTTGTCTTATCAGGGTATGTTCCTTCGGCAGAAGCCTTACGGGCAGTTGGTCAGGAGTGCGTCAAGTTGGCTGGTGAATCTGGTGCGACGTGGGTGATGGACCCTGTGCTGGGAGACCATGGCAGGATCTATGTCAGTGAGGAGAATATTACTACCTACAAGGAACTTCTGGGTAGCGGTTTGGTTGAGTTAGTAACACCAAATCAATTAGAATTGGAGGTTTTGAGTGGTGTCAAAGTGACGGACTGGGAGAGTCTTGAGAAGGCAGTGAGGGAGTTCATGAAGTTGTACAATGTTGGTAATCTGGTAGTTTCATCTGTCGAGTTAGAGGACTTGGAAGATCTCGTGAGTGTGTGTTGCAGTAAGGAGACGGCTACTGGGACACTAAGGGCCTCATACTACAAAGTCAAGAGACTCAATGCGCACTTTTCCGGAAGCGGTGATTTATTCTGTGCATTATTAACTAGTGCATGGTTTATTGATGGATCATTAGTTAAAGCACTAGGGGAGGCATTATCTATTGTGGAAAAAGTTCTGGAGTTGACATATCATTACAAGATCGAGAGTTATAAGAACAAAGGTGAAGAAGTCCCAGAGAAACTGGTGATTCATGATTTAAGCATCATCAAAGCCAGAGATTATTTCACGCAGCATTTACAACTTTATAAACCAACTGAATTTTTCTAGATCGTATAGTTGAGCGTTCTGGATTAATCATACACATTCTCATCTTTGTCAAAGTAGATACCATTCAACACGATTTCTCTCAATGAAGGACATTCAATCACCATCCAGTCAATGTAACCTTTTAAGAAGTGTGCAATACAGGTACTCAAATCATCAAAATCACCTTCATCAATACCACAACTTTCTAAATCTTCAAAACAAGTGATACTGTCATATCCCTTATGAAAGTCCCACTTGGTCTCTCTTGGGGCAGTACTTAACCAATCCAAATCACTCCATGAGGTAAATGAATCAACATCAAGCTCGCCAACACCAGAAAGACAAGCTCCTTTATCTCCTTCATTGATCAAGTTCGGGATTCTTTTCAGTAACTCCCTAGACATAACACCAAACAACTGACAAGTCAACATATCCTTAAACTCAGCTTCTTCAGAGTCATAGTATTGATGGTCCATAAGATATTTATCAAATTTTTCAATCACTGGGACACAATGAGAACATTCACATCCATTCCATAACAAGTCAGACACTAGGATTTCATAACATGCGCAAGTTCCCAATAATGTAGGAGCGATTAAGGTTCTTAACGATGTCAATTGTGGGATAGTCTTACTGTACAATGTTCTGCGACGAACATAGTTTCCTTCAACATTATTTGGTAACTTCAATCCGTTTAATGGTGGATTATGACGAATGCATAAATATTTCAATTGTCTTTTGAATGATAACACAAGCTGACAAACCGCAAGATCAAAGGATTCCGTAAGGTAATGATCATGTAAATATGTTGATTCCTGAACTGAGAAATGAGTCAACGATGTGAGTTTGGGTGCCAAGGCAGTGAAGAATTCAGTAAGGCATTGACAGCCAGGTTCCTGACAACCGACAGTTAACTCTAAATGAGTGATTCGATCCAAAGGTATATTCTCTAATGGAATTGTTGTCAAGTCACGTAATGGAGTGTTATAATCATGAAGACCATGGATGTGGTTGAATGACAATCTTTTCAGTGATTTGAGATTCTTGAACGTGGGTATCAACCTCAGTGACGCATGTTCGTAATCATGAATCGTCAATGACTCCAATTGTGGTAATGATACACCCTTGGGAATGGAATTATTAGTGTATCTAGGGACATACATCGTCAATGACTTCAATCCATCATGAACCTCATTCCATTGACTGGTATCCAACTTCAACAATGACTTCTTTACAAGTCTCTTAATTCTAGAATCGTCAATCACCAATGACTCCAACCTTCCAGCAAATCCATCCAACGTATCCACTAACTCATTCAACAACCCATAATTTTCATCATCATCACTATGAAACACTGAATCATAAACATGAACTCTTTTAATCAACCCACCCAATTTCGTATTCTCCTTGATACTCCGTATTAGTAATGACACTTTCAAATACAAACGGTAATCACTCTGATCACTATTATATTCAATTAATCCACTCTCACCAGATAAATTAGTCCAATGACTGTCAATATTCCACTTCGCTGATCGTAAAACAGGTGTCTTTGAGATCGATATTGATTGGTATAGTTTCGATAATGCCAATTCGGAGAGGGTTTTGGAGACGGCTGTTAAAGAAAGAACGTCATTTTGAGGAAGTAGTGATATTATATGAGAGGTGATCTCACCAGGAAGGGTCTGAATCATTCTGATGGAGAGTGAATTAGTGAATTGAGGAAAGTTGGAACTGGTGAGTGAAGTGATGAGCTGATGAAGTTTGTTGGGACACCCAGACACCGGTTGTTATTTTGGTATGGACACTACTAGCGGAATGAATTTGACACAAAAGTGAATATCGTGGATTACTTGCTGATCTATAGACGGTCGGGGTCTTGAAAATGGACGTTGTGCAGTATTATCTTCTTTGAAACTTAAACCTTTTACTTCATGTATCCTTCCTTTGCTGAAAAATGCGCTGACTTCAAAATCGTATTGGGTTCCCTCTAATCTCCTTCTAGCGTTCAAATCCCTAGGCGGAGGTCCCTTCAAGAAACATCGGAACATCCGAGCACCATCATCACCAAAAAATAAAAGTGAAAAATATCGAATGAGATGAAAGTTTCACTAAATCTAAGCAGAGAAACACTATATTTCACACCATTCAGTAGAGTTTTAGAACCCATAGACACACTCCCTGAAATCCTGTACACCCCATTCCTTATTTTTTTTTATAAAACCAACAAGTTTGACTCTCACTAACTAATGCCAATCACTCCATCCAATCAGAGCCATCGCATATAATATCACACAATACATCATCAAATGAGATCCTGCCTTCGAGTGCCCATACTCAGACGGCCTAGTGGTCTCCTACCGCATAGAGTACTTATACAACATACACAGACGAGGAGGCTCCGGAGTCAGGTAGTGTCATACACGACATTTGCATCATCTAATTTAACGATACCACATGATAAAGAAGAGACCAGAACGAATAATCCTACCCCAGCTGTGAATTTCAAGAATAATATCAAGCTCTATGAGAATTATATTGATGATGTTCTTACTAGGAGAGCTGCAAATGCAGCTGAGATACCCAGTGGGCCAAATGCCTTGTTTAATGAATTATTGATACTTTTGAAGAAGAATCAGTTTAATCAGGTCATTGAGGAGTTGAAGACAAAGGGATCTGATCTGACGTTTTATCAATTATGTGATATAATGCACTTATTCTTGCAGTTCGAGAAATATCGTCATGTGCTTGCCATATTCGCTATTTTTAAGTCGGATGTTATACAAAGTTTGGAGTTGTTGGAACTGGTATTGACTGCTGCTTATAAAGACAAGAATTATGAATTATTTGATGATTTGTTCAGGATATATATCGAATCATACTCATCACAGGATCTGAATGCCGATATATTCAATTTAGGTTTGAAAGTTTACCTAAAAATCAACCCAGGTTTGGCCAAACAGTTTCTTTACCAGATGTTTCAATCAGATTATCCAATCAATGAAAGAACTTTATATGAATACTTGAAAGTTTCAGAAAAGGAGGCGTCGTTCCAATCAGTTCAATTCGTTGTTGATATGCTTGAACGTTATCCACTGACGCCTATTGATTATTTTGCATATGGCGAGTTATATTCAGCATACGTTAAGAATGGAACTGAGTATCAAGTGAATGCGATGTTGGAGTTTTTAAAAAAGAGACAAGTTTTAGAGATTGAGAGTGTTAAGGTTGTTAAGTTTTTGCATGAGATTAATACTGTGGAATTGGATTATTATGAGATCATGTCCAGATTCAAGATGTTCAAGACACAACACAGTATAAGTTTAGAGAATTTGGAAAGGATGTATCATTACCTATACACCGAAATTTATAGCAAGATGAATGTTCAAGATGCTGCTGAATACATTCAATCAATGAAAGAAGATGGTTTACAAGTCAGTGATTCAAATATCCATCAAAAAGTCATATATTTTCTGAAGGATGAAGCTAGACTAATTGAGTATCTACAATCCATCAAAGAGAAAGGATCATCATTAGATCAGTTTATGATCAAGGCAATTTGGGCAAGATGTGTCACTAACAATACAGACTATGGACTCAAGACGACCCAATTATTCTTGAATCTATCCAAGGATTATGAATGTGTCAATTCATGGGTTGATTCACTACCAAATTTACTAGTCCTCAAATCAAAAAGAGCCAATAAGGAAACGCTACATTCAGTCTCGAATAGATTTAATAATGAAGAATTTTGGCATTTGGAACAAGTCCAGCACTTTGTTAACACCAAGCAGTTCCAAGAGATTGTTCAAATGTTGACAGATTTGCTAAGATTAGGAATCAAACCATCAGTTAAAGTTCTTAACAAGATGATCCAGGGTCTATCCAGAGGTTATTCCCAACATGTTGATAAAGTCTATGATCTAGTCCATGAAATCTATAGGAATCCGCCAGTCGTTACAGAAATCGCCTACCTGGAAAAGGATGTTTTACAGATAAAGAAAACAATGAGGGATCAGGGGATGAGCAAGTTTGCAAAACCAAAGAGGGAACTCATAATTGAAGAATTTACCGCAAAGCATCAAAGCAGGCTAGACTTCACGCATTATGTTCATTTAGCATCATACTTGAATGACTTGATGTGTCCAAAGACAGCATTGAGATATTTATTGATAGCAGAATCCAAAGTTCCAAAAGATAAGCCAAATTACATGATGTCAGTCTACACAATGACACTGAAAGTTCTTTCAAGAATGCATAATGATATCGGGTTTCTGGATATGCTGAAATTCGTCCAAGAAAGAGAGGACTTGATAATCTATGGGAGTTTCTTGACAAAATCTAAGAACTACAAGGAAACGTTAGCAAGAAGAATGGCCAGTACTCAAAAAGAAGAATTCAATGCAAAGTTTATTGAAATATATGACAAACTGAAAGAGAAGCGAGGTCAGCAAAGAAACAGAACTTTAAGGAATGTTGGAGAGATAGTCAAATTATTGGGAGAATGGATAGAAGAAGATGCCACTAGAGAGGCATAAAAAGCAGCATATTTTAAGGGCATTATCATAGTTAATCACATATATTCTGTATATAGAACGCACGAATGCATATTAATGAGACCTAGAACCAGTTCTGGGATTGTATTATTGACATTGGTTGTAGTTTTGTAAATGTGGTGGAGCTTATATGGTAGAAAATCGGTTCTGGCACGACCATCTCATCGCATTTCTTTTGTTTGTGAATTATGTTAGTTTATTGGGAATTCCACCAAACAGATCATCTGGCGATTCATATAGAAGACGAGATGAGTGATTTGAATATAGAGAAGACGATTCTTGGAGCGGTAAGTTTCCATTCTTTCCCTTTTCACCGTGTTTTGAGAAACATGCGACGCCATTGTGAAATCATCAAATACTAAAACAGAATGAAACCAGGATCCAAAACACACGACTCATTTGTTAAAGTCCCTACTTGATCAGTCACTGTGTCCCGTGTGCCAGGACTACATGTTTGTTCCCTTCATGACCAGATGTGGCCACAATTTCTGCTACGAATGTTTGAATATGTGGTTAAGTCATAACCTTTCGTGTCCAGCATGCAGGGCGCCTGTTGAAAACATCCCATATTTCAATGTATTTGCTCAGGGAATGGTAGAAAATATGATGGAAGCCGCAGGGACGGTGATACAGCTGAACAATAATGGCCAAATCGAAGAGGATGGAGAAGAGAAGAGCACTGCAGAAGCAAATAGGGCAGATAAGATATATGCCAGATTACCAGAAAACATCCGACGTGATCGTGATTTAAAGATCAAACAATACAGAAAGGATCTTAAGTCTGATAATCTATTCAAGAAGATATTCCAGAATTTGAATTCCAGAACAGCCGTCCTCGATACTTCAGATGGCGTGGCAAGGTGTTCCAATTGTCATTGGGAAGTCACGGGAAATAGATGCCCCAACTGTCATTTAGAGATAAGAAATCCATATGGTAATGGATCTGAAGATGAGGAAGAATATGGATATGCTGGGCATGCAAATTATCTATCCACTGACGAAGAATTGGATTCAGAGATTGATGGTTATATCATACGACACGCTGACGAAACGGATGATGACGATTCGTTCATTGATGCTAGAAACAGTGAAGAGATAGAAGCTGAACAAAATCTTGAGGATGATTTACTGTCATCAGGTCATTCTTCACCAGTAAGAAGACCTTCAGCTTATTTCCCTACTAATCTTGATGACGATGCTTGGGAAGATAGACTGAATAGCAGTGACGAGGAGGTTGCGAGTATGGCAACAAGCACTGATTACGAAGCATGGAATGGATTTCAAGAAGAAGTTGATAGAGTTCTGAGTGATAATGGCGAAAGCCCAGAGAATGCAGGTAATTATGATTCAGTGGATGGGGCTAATATCTTGGATGACTCTGAAGATTCTGACACATTCACAAGTTCAAGCGTTGCAAGAAGAGCAGGACGAAACACAATTACGATATCTGATGATGATGATTAAATCTGGTCTATCATGAACAATCTATACAATAATACATTATTCAAATCTAACATTGTTTTGTAAGGTACCAATGTTCTCTAGCTCGATTTCAACCAAATCACCGTTTTTCAACCATTTTGGAGATGGTTTGAAACCTGCACCAACACCCTCTGGGGTACCAGTAAAGATCAAATCACCAGGAAGTAAAGTGGTACCTTGAGATAAGAAGGCAACTAATTGCTTAACAGTGAAAATAGCATCATTGGTGGAACTCGATTGTCTCACTTCACCACCAACTTTAGAACCGATCTTCAAATCATTTGGATCTTTGATAACATCAGTAGACACTAAAGCAGGACCAATTGGGGCCCATGTATCAAACATCTTACCCAATGAGAATTGAGTGCTACCTCTTTCAATTTGCCAGGTTCTTTGAGAAACATCATTACCAGCAGTGTAACCCAAGACATAATCCAACGCATCTTCTTCACTGACATCTCTAGCTTTCTTACCAATCACAACGACTAATTCAGCTTCATAATCAACTTTATCATCTTCCAATTGAGCGACTTTGGGAACGACAATGTCCTCAGTTGGATTACCCACTGCAGAAACTGGTTTGTAGAACAGACAAGGCCATTTAGGTAATGCCATATTAATCTCTTCTGCATGTTTCTTGTAATTCATACCGATCATTCTGACTGTTTTCACCTGACCTGGGTCCAATGGGGAGAGCAGTTTATCAATGGAAAGCACCTCTGAGGTGACGGAGTGCTCGCTGAAGACATCACCAACGATCTTGTGGGCAGACGTAGCCAACCTGGCATCGGTGGTGTTGGAAGGAAGAATAGCGTCACCGAAGTATGTTTTGCCATCTGAAGCGATGAACCTGACCAATCTTTTGAAGGACATTTTTCTTTTGGAGGATGTGATGTGTTCAGCTAACTGCCAGTAAAAGAAATGGAATGTTTGGATGAGATATTGATAGCGTTTTAAACCTTTATGATGATGCCTATTCTGTTTTCTTAACTATGTGGCTCACTCCACAAGTGGCTAGTGAAACATGACCCGATTGAGAAACATTCCCGATTCGTCCTACTGTGGCTGGTGATATACGAAAGCGGCAATTTGTGGCGCATGAGATTGTTAACTAGAAAAGTTCGCGAATATTCCCTTTTCTAAAAACGATCGATTTTATTGGCTGAAAGTTCGCGAAAGTTTTACGTTTGAAAAAATCGAATGGTTCCAAAAATCAAAAATCGCTGTGTTTTTGTTTGTTGGATGCTGAATTGACTGTTCAAGTTCATTCAAAAAACATCGAAAAGTATGTGTTCTGCATGTGAAAGGTGGCTGGTGGGTTGTTTATATGAGGAATTTCCAACATGCTTACTTTTTTCTGAGGTCTTTGCGATACTAACGTTTTTTTAGTGGCTAACAACGTTATTGAATTACAAAAATTATACCAAACTTCCACCAAACCATTATGGATGAGACATCCAAGATCTAAATACTACGTCTACCCATTCTGGGTTTTGTTCTGGGGTGTCACCACCGTCAACGTCTTCTACCTTGGTAGAGCCGTCTTTGGTATCAAAGACAAAAAGAACTAGATTATCAAATTTTAACAAATCATTATCATATTAATCCCCATAACCAAGTCTATGTTTTGAATTGAATTTTTATTATGAGTGTTCAGATCAGATATAGTCATCTTTTTATTCATTAGTTGTCATCTTTTGTTAACTGGTTTAACCACAGTTATTTGTTTTCGTTTAATTGGTTGGCTTATACCTTATTTATAAAGTTTTATTACATACGAGAAATCATAAGTATATGTTCATATATTCCAGAAACAGGTCTGAATTACAGTAATTGTAGAAGAATAAAGTATTGTACATTCAGGAATATATATTATAAAACATCATAAAGGAACTCGAAGAAATAAAAAAATTGGGAGACGAAAGTGATAATCAAATATTGATGAATTCTTTAGTTTCTTCAGTTGCAAAATGCAAGGAATCAGAAAATTTATGGGCTAAATCATTTTCAACTTTGGAAATAGTACTGAATAACTCTCTAACGCTTTCAACTTTCTCAACGAAATTGTTCAATTCCTCCTTTGAATAAGTTTCACCTTTATCAACGACATCAATCCATCTGATAACTTTCAGAAAGACAATAGAAACATAAAACAAACATAAATGAATCTGATCAGATAATACGATGAAGTATGAATGATTATTCAGTTTCAAGATATTGTTCAACACTTTCAAAGAATGATATAACATCTTATTCAAAATTTCAAAATCTTGAATGATTTTCTCATCATCACCGACTTCAGTATGTAATAAGGACTTGTTACCCAATTTGTAATGATACAAGGCAACAACGAAGGAATAATGATATCCAAACTCCAAAAATTGTTCCTCTGGTTGTTTCAAGAGGTATTCCCATTGATCATGCCATTGTTTGATATCATCTTCAAAAGTTTCAAATTGAGTCTCAAGATCATCTGGTGAACTAATAGTACTTGATTGGATGAAATTGTATAATAGTAATTGTAATGAGATTTCAGCCATCATACGACCATCGAAATTGGTAGTTTGTGCTAATTCTAATGATTTTCTAGTTTGATTTAAACGAATTTCATCCAAGACGCACATTCTTCCTGAAAAAACACAATTTGATAAATGAACGAGACACAAATGATTCCAGACTCTAAAACTTGATAGTTTTTCTTCTTCTTTGGAAGGAGAAGTCAATGCTTCTTCATCAATATCTTCACTGTGTGGTTTATGACCAAGGAATGTCTTATTGATATCTAAGGTCAAAAACCATTGAATTGCTAAACCTGATAAGAACCAAGGATCAATGTTCACTTCACTGTTGGTTAATGATAAACCGTAGACACATAAAATCACTAATGCTTTCAAGAATTCAGCACTTTTAAATTCAGTTGGAGATGTTAAGAACTCTTTCAATTCCTGACCTAACCTGATTGATAATTGTCTTTGTAAAGACTCTTCATCTTTTGTTCTTGATCTAGTGACATTATATCTCAAACTAGCTAAACAAATAGCAGTTAATAAAATAGGACATTTGAACTTCAAATCTTGGATCAAATCTTCTGTTGCAACTGACTGTGGTAATGATATCCATTTACCGTAATTCTCCTTGAATTTAGTAACTAATGAAATAGTATCATTCAAAGCAATGATTCCCAAAGATAAGATATTTGGTGGCTCTTCTTCTTCCAGAGGAGCACCTGTTGAAGGGGACAAGATTTGGTCAATAAAAGTAGGAACATCGGCAGGTTTAACGGAAGATCTAATGACTTGAAATGGTGAAGTCTGTGAAGGTGGAACATCAATAGATACAATGCCAGAGGCATCGTCATTACTTGTCTTAGCAGCCAAAGTACTCCTAGTACCGAAATTGTTACCAGAATCACCTAATGATAGTTCACCTTTGCTTAAAAATTGAAGAATTTTCTTAACATTTGAATGAGTTTCTTTAATTCTTTTTCTTTCATTATAGCTATCATCACTTCTCGTCAATTTTCTATCACCACCACCTAATGAAAGTGTAGGAGCATTCTGAGAATCCTGTGTGACTTTAACCAACACTGCTTGTCTTGGAGGAGCACCATCTGTAATAAAACTACACTCTCTTCCAACAGCTAAACACTTCACACACATCCCTGATGGATCATCAGAAGGATAACAACGTGATTTTTGACGACGACATGATTCACAGGCTCTTAAGGCACGAATTCCACTGCCTACTTGGGTTCTTGGTTTGGTGATTTTGGCCACTTTATTGGATCGAAGAGCCATTGTTGATTTCTTCTATACTGTGTGTTTTGATTTTTTGATAAGTCGCGTAAATTTGTAGACAAACACCAAAAGTTTTCAAATTGTGACAAAACAACAGAATAAATTGAACAACTGGATAAGGATTGAGTTTATCCTAATGCGTATAAGGGTCTATAAGACTGTCCTAGGGTCTCAAACGACGCGTTATTCGTGGTTGTTCAGAGAAGGTGGATGAGTTGGAAGGGAGATTGCCTCAACTGAAAAAAAAATTGGCCGTCGGTGTTATGTCAGCGAATGATCACGTCACGTGAGACATGGTTTGAGCCACATCAGTGATTGGCGGACTTTGACCTAATTCGGACTATCACCATTTCACTAGTTGAACTGTGAACACTATGCGGTCCATAAATCCGTTCCTTCTGGAATCTGCCAAAGGTACAGCCTTTCAGCGCTTCTCTACATAATTTCCACACATGCGATCATATTTGTATGATTTAGCTTTTGCTTGCATCCCAACAGATCAAAAGTCCCGGATATCTTCACTGGCGAGCACTAAAACGTGTGCTATAGAGTTTAGGTGTAGCTCTGTTATATAATTGATTGATGTAGTTTTTGATCTCGAAGTCCAGACTCCATGCTATTTGAGCGAGATCTGAGATCTGGGTATTGAAATCTTGATAGGTGATCGTGGCACGAAGTTGTAAATCAATCTGCTAAAGCTGTATACAGTGTATGCGGCGTGCCCCCATTCCTAGGACCCACAGTCCACTCCTCTGGTTTTAACCAACTCTACAGATGTTTTCAACTGCACCGACCACGCATGTCTAATCGGACTTAATATACATCTAAGTCGTTCTATTTTTAAATGCTTAAATACACTAAATAGGTTTCTGATATACAGCTTAATTGTATGCATGGTTCTCTGATGGATTACCGAATCAGGTTAAGTACGGGTTCTAAACGTTGTACCTCACATCATGGATTCAGGAAAGGTTTCTGCGAGAGGTTTTGATTGGTACGTCGGAGGTGGATCAGAGAAGCCAAGCGGTGATGGATTTAAGAACGCCTACAACAAGGAAAAGGACTCAAAGCTGAACAAAGATAACATCGATCGGCTGTTTCGGGTGTGAAAAGCACAAAACAGCCAGAAATTGGAGCAGCTGCCAGCGACGTGGTGGGTGGATCTGGCATATTTAGTCTGTTTTTTTCGAGATCTTCTTGTGGACTGCGGTTTGAGCTCATCTAGGCACGCGTATCACTGAAGGATGGCCTAAAAACTTCTGTTTCTGGTTAAATTAGCACTACTGAGTCCTTTCACTTTACCAGCGGCCACAGATCGAAATCCTGATCTTCATCTTTCAGGTACATTTCCCAACGAAACAGGTTACAACTGAATCTGATCGCAATTTGCAAGTCGTAGCTAAGTCGTGAGGTACAATCAAACCACTGGACCGGTCTTAGTAGAATTTAGCCAATGGAACGCTACCACCCGAAAGGTTACTAGAGACCTAGATATGGTGAATAGTAGCAACATATAGGATGAATTATGTATCCGAAGCTGAGCTGTGTCTTAATCTCATAGTATATTCTTAGCACGATGACATGGGAAAATGATGTTGAAGAGCGACTAAATTTGCTCCCAGAGAAGAATAGTAGTTTGTTTTTTAGTAGTTACTTAGACTTTAGATTCGAAACAGGTCAACCACCGCTTGCATCGCCGTCCACGTCCACAGACACTTGAAAGGCCGGTTGGTCGTTAGCAGGAAAAGTCGGCTTGAACGTTGAACTGATGTGTTCCTGAGTTGGCACACGTATACCGCAGCCAGCTGTGTAATGTTGCGTTTTTAGCCACCTGCAGATAGATTTGAGGAGGCTAAATGACCCACCACAGTCCAGTACAACATAGTCACCGATACTGGCCCTGAGCAACAATCCAACGCCCTCCCTATGGAACTCTCTGCTTGTGACTCTGAGCCTTCTGCTCAAACCTTAAATTATGACCATGGTATGTGTCTGTATGCGGCTATACGCTTTTATGTGCAGTGTTTCACAGGTAGGAATTGGTGGTTTTTCCCTTTTCCAAACAGTGAAATTTATCAACTTTTGTGCTAATTTAATCGTGTTTTCTCATTTTCTAACCGAACTGCTCCAAAACGTGCCCACAAGGACACACTCCTGACCATCCACAAGAACTGCCCCGTCTGCTGCTCCCGCCACACCTATCGTTGAATCTACCTGACTCGCTTCCTGCCGTTGCCGCTGTCTTTCCCAGTACCCTAGATCAATTTTTAGTCCCAAATCGACATCACCAGAATTGAACAAGGTCCACAATCATACCAGGTCTGTTGATAATCATCTGGTGAGAGTTATATTGGACCATTGATCACATTTGCAATTTAATCAAATCAATTTACTATTGGAAAAGAACAGGATCTGTTTTTATTCTACCGGGTTGTGTTGTCATTTGATATTATTACTGGATAGAAACAAGGGATTAACATTCCTTCGCTCGTCAATCCCATATTTACATGATGGGCGATCGAGTGGAAAATCTATCAGAGTTTCTGGCGGACCCTGATGCCTTCAGAAACTATGTCAAATCATCCTCAGATGATGAAATAGAAACTCTTCGTTTGAATATCCTAGACGCTGCAAAGAAGAAGGATGATAGTGTTTCCAATCTTCAAAGAATCAATTCAGAAAACAAAGATTCATTAAGAGAAATACGTGATATCTTGAAAGCTGTCGCCGATGGTGATTTTTCCAAACGTGTCACTGTTCTTGAAGATTATGAACCTTCAAGTAATGTTGATATGATCATTGAAGTTCAAACAAACATAAATATTATGATTAATAGAATATTGAATTATTCAGAACAAGTTCTTAAGATCACAAATGAAGTTTCTCATGGTGAATTAGGTGGGCAAATTGAATTAAATAACAGTAATGGACCAATCAAAGGTGTCTGGAAATCATTGTCTGATAATTTGAATATAATGGCTTTGAATTTAACCAATCAAGTCAGAGAAATTGTTGAAGTTGTTAGAGGTGTCGCTGGTGGTGATTTATCTCAAAAAATTAATGTCCATGCGCAAGGTGAAATTTTAGAATTACAAAATATTATCAATACCATGGTTGAACAATTGAAAACATTTGCATTTGAAGTCACTAGAGTTTCAAGAGAAACAGGTGTTGAAGGTCGATTAGGTGGCCAAGCCGTAGTTGTTGATGCTGAAGGTATCTGGAAAGAATTAACTGATAATGTGAACGCTATGGCTACCAATTTAACAAATCAAGTCAGAAATATCGCAAATGTTACAACTGCTGTCGCTAAAGGTGATTTGTCCAAGAAAGTTACTGCTGATTGTAAAGGTGAAATTTTAGATTTGAAATCTACTATCAATCAGATGGTGGATTCTTTACAAACATTTGCCATGGAGGTTACTTCATTAGCTACTGATGTTGGTATCAAAGGTATTTTAGGTGGTCAAGCCGTGGTGAATGGTGTTGAAGGTGCGTGGAAGGACTTAACAGATAATGTCAATGCCATGGCCACTAATTTAACAAATCAAGTCAGATCTATTGCTACAGTGACAACAGCTGTTGCTCATGGTGATTTATCACAAAAGATTCATGTTGTTGCAGAAGGTGAAATTTTAGAATTGAAAAATACTATCAATAAAATGGTGGATTCTTTACAACTTTTCGTTAGTGAAGTTTCAAGAGTCGCAAAAGATGTGGGTATTGATGGTAAATTAGGTGTTCAAGCGCAAGTTTCTGATGTTGACGGTTTATGGAAAGAGATTATTACAAATGTCAATGTTATGGCTGCAAATTTAACATCACAAGTGAGAGCATTCGCTCAAATTACTGCTGCTGCGACAGATGGTGATTTCACTAAATTCATTACCGTTGAAGCTTCTGGTGAAATGAATACTTTGAAAACCAAGATTAATCAGATGGTGTCTAATTTAAGAGATTCCATTAAGAGAAACACTGCTGCTAGAGAAGCTGCTGAATTGGCCAATAGTGCCAAATCTGAATTCTTGGGTATTTTTTCACATGAATTGAGAACTCCATTCAATGGTATTTTGAATTATACTCAATTGACTCTAGATACCGATTTAACTCAATACCAAAGAGAAATGTTATCTACCGTTCACAACTTGGCTAATTCTCTATTGACAATTATCGATGATATTTTAGATATTTCCAAGGTTGAAGCTAACAGAATGACAATTGAAGAAGCTGATTTTTCATTAAGAGGAACAGTTTTTGGTGCTTTGAAAACACTTGCTGTGAAATCCATTGAAAAACCACTGGAATTATTATATGAAGCAGATAATTCATTCCCTGATTCATTGATCGGTGATTCATTCAGACTTAGACAAGTTATTTTGAATTTGGTTGGTAATGCTATTAAATTTACATCTAAGGGTCATGTTAAATTGACTGTTTGCAAGTCAACTAAACCAATTGATCATACTATTGCTAACACTGTTGAGAATTCCAATTTCGTCATTGGTCCATCAGATTGGAACATCAACCCTCCTCAAAAAGAACATCCATTAGTTTTGCAGTTCTGTGTTAGTGATACTGGTATTGGTATTGCTAGGGATAAATTAGATTTAATTTTCGAAACTTTCACACAAGCTGATGGTTCAACTACAAGAAAATTCGGTGGTACTGGTTTAGGTTTATCTATATCTAAGAAATTGATTCATTTAATGGATGGTGAAATTTGGGTTACTTCTGTTTTTAGAGAAGGCTCCATGTTTTATTTCACAGTTAGTGTTACAGTTTCAAAAGAAGAGCCAAGCAAGAAAGATGATGTTTTATTGACTTTCAACCTTCATCAGATCCTATTCATTTCAACACAACATGATGATTCAGAAACAGAAAAGATTAGACAAGACCTGTTGGAATTGAACTTAAGACCGACGATTGCTTGTGATATTTCAGAAGTTCATGTTTCAGAACAAAGTAAATTTGATGTAATCATGATTGATTCCATTGAAACAGGTAGAGCATTAAGAGAATTACCAGAAATCAAGTATATTCCATTTGTCCTTCTAAGTAAAGGAAGTCTTGAATTAAACATGAAGGAGTGTCTAGATTTAGTGATACAATCACATGGTAATACACCGTGTTCAGAAATGGATTTAGCGGGATACTTGAAACCAGCATTAGAATCAAGAGTTGTTCCAAGTGAAGACGATACCCCACAAAAATACTCCATCTTATTAGCAGAAGATAATTTAGTTAATCAAAAACTTGCGGTTCGTATCCTTGAGAAATACGGACATGAAGTTGTCGTTGTTCAAAATGGTGCTGAGTCAATTGAAGAAGTAAAGAAACGAAAATATGATGTTGTCTTAATGGATGTTCAAATGCCAATCATGGGAGGTTTTGAAGCTACTGAAAAGATTAGACAATGGGAAAAGACAGTTAATCCAATGAATCCAATAAGTATTAGAGTTCCAATTATTGCATTGACTGCGCATGCTATGTTAGGTGATAGAGAAAGATGTCTACAGCATCAAATGGATGAATATATTTCAAAACCATTGAAACCTAATTTATTGATTCAAACTATTGCGAAGACAATTCATCATTTGAATAAGTTGAGAGAGTTATCTACTGCTGATCCAAGAATCAAATCTTTGGTTAAAGAATGAACTGTTTCAGAATTAGATGGAAGTATAGTTGATTGTCTTTTTTGCGAACGACTATTATATTTCGTTGTTTGGTTTGTTGTTTCGTTATCGTTGATCATTGTTGTTGTTAATTGTTCTTTATTATCCTTCATATATAGTTGTCTGTTTTAATAGTCTTTACCTTTCTTATTTTTCCTTCATTTTTATGTCACCTTTAGTTCCTAGAATTTACTTTCTGATGATTTTCATTTCTAGAGTCTGTTAGTTAGAATTGCATATCCTTGGCCTCGTTTTAATATCATAATGTCCTATAGATTAAGGTTTGTAGTGGATCTGTCACTAGTATTATGATAGGTTTTTTGGTTTATTTTATAAGACTGATCAAAAGTCTATTAAAATGTTCCATAATATGTGCAATGTGGTGAATAAACTCAGGACTATTCACAAGAAGAAGGAGAGATCATGCAAAAATTTCAGCATTGAAATTCATATCCAGAAATTTGGAAATTGTAAGTTTATTGTTCTTTTCGTTTGTGTCAAGTGAGTAAATTGTTGGTGTCTGGTGATCTTGATTTCAAAATTGTGGGTCAAAATCAGTACTTGATATCGAAATTTTATGAGAGATGCTGATAATTGTGGGTTTTATTTGGTCACAAGTTCCATAAATAGACCAAGCCCACAATTAAAGGTCTGCAAGTTGTGATTTAAGGTTCTGGTTGTAGGAACTGCAGGTTGGTGATGAAGCGTAGAAGTGTTGATGTTCGGAGTCTAGAAGTGTTAACCATATGAGCATAAAGACGGTTGAAACTTGAAAACAGCATGAAGGCTTAAAACTGGTGACATCAGACATCCCTCCTTACATTGCCCTCCTAGAATTATCCTGGCTTTCCTGGAACATCTATGTGGTTATCGATTTCTCATTTCATCACGAAGAGAGGAACTCAAAAAAGGCCCACAAATCCATAATCTGAACTGCGTAAAACCATCAGAACAATATCATCAAGTTCTACCAGCCCCCGACCAAACATCTCTTACCGACCCCACTCCATCTCATCTTCTGGTTCTCAACCAATATCATCATCACCCATAGTTAAGAGTTAAGAGTTAAGAAACCAGCTTAGTCAGACTTTCACTTGCATACTTGCATAATAAATTTCACTATCAACAAGCCATTTCCTAATTCAACCAGGACCAGCTCCAAACCAAACAAAATGTCGCTGCCTTCCAAATGGGCAGACTCTAAAAGCGACTCATCATCCCCGAAATTACACACAAAAGGTACAATCGTGACACCTAAGAAGGAAGACCCTTTGCCTTCTAAATGGGCCACGCCTGTCACTTCAGAGAAAGGAAAACCGTTGACTTCGAAATGGGCGACTGCTGAGGAGGATGCCGCCAACTCGAAGGCCAAAGAGAGCCCAGTGCGAGAGTCGCCTGCTGCAAGAAGACACAATAACAGAAGAGACAGACACGGTAATAACCACAATGAGAGACAACAGGGAAGCAGAAGTCACGAGGATGGTGGTTCCAAGTTTGAAAGAAGAAATAACAGAGAAGACTACATTCATTACCAAGATGACAGAGTTGCCCCTTCTCCATCTGCTAGAGAATTTACTGCCAGATTGGGCTCTTTAGCAATTGACGAACCACCAAAATCCCAAAAGAATCACCATAAACAGCAGCAGAGACATCAGACCCATCACAAACAACATCAGGAAGCTCAGAATGAGGAAGATCAATGGGAAAGCGAAGATGAGGAAGAAGTTGTTGAAGAAGAAGTTGATGATGAGAAAGTTGAGGCCTCACCGGCTGCCGTTGATTTTGCAAAGAGATTGGGCTTGTCTATAGGAAGTGACACATCCCCCAACAAACCACCACCAAAGGCACCAAGAGCCCACATTCAGAGACAGAACAAACAGTCTCAACGCAATGAAAACACACCAAAGGAAAGAACACAGAACCAGCAGAGAGATCGTGCTCATGACAAGGCAAAGAAACCACAAAGTCACCGAGGGGGGAATAAAGTTGTGGAGGAAGAGAAAGAACTTGAATTGACTGAGCAAGAAAAGAGAAGAATCGAAGCGAGAGACAAATTGGTGGAACAGATGGTGAATGGTGGACACCTCAACTGGGCTGATCTTGATGACGATGACGACTTTTAGAGATTTCAATTTTATTAACTGTGTATTATTATAACCATTCGTTTAGGGAGCTATCAATTTCGTAAGAGAACTACCCTGTCAAGTGACATAACATTCATGACATTAGAACTACCATAAGTTTTCTTTCACTTTCTTCCCTTTAACCTCTTTAATTAACGTGACATGTTTCAACTGTGCCTGTTTGACATGTTCAAAATCGAATATTCCCTTGAAATGTACTTCACCCTTATTGCCTACTTTCCCTGTTAAATCAGCAGATCCTGTAAACCAAATATCGTAATCTCTTCCGTTCTGATTAATTACTGGAATCTCAAACGTGTCTTCGCCTCCAATCGGTTCCAAAACACCAGATAATCTAGGCATCTTAACAGGTTTATCAACTCTTGCGAAATGTGGTTTCTTTGGTGATATCTCCAACCCTTTAACAGATGGGTCTTTCTCCTCAAGCCATATCTCAAAAGTCTTCGCCTCTGATAGCGTAACAGGAAGTCGGAACTCCCTCTGGATTCTCTCATTGAGTGACAATCTCTCCAATAACTGTTCTTCAGTTGTCAACTTGACCAACTTTTCATCTATTCCATCGGCTTCATTCGGTGATCTCTTTGATTTGGAAAAGTAGAACGGCAAAAACGTCTTCTCTTTCTTATAGAACACCTCATATGCTGAATATCCAGCAATTGTGCCGATCATTACCCCAACAACTTGCAGAAAGATCTTGAAAGGACGTGGTCTCGTATCTATCAGGTGCTGATTCACAGCGTTGAAAATCTGCTGGTTGTTGATATGGTTGTTGTGGGCGCGTTGTGGGTATGCTGCTCCACCTCTTGCTCTTCCCCAGGCGTAGTGAAGTACCCGTGACTGCTTGAACATTGCGATTCTAATTTCTGTTTGATTAGTTATAGTGCTGTGGTTCGTTTAATGGAGAAAGTGTCAAATTTGTTACTCCAGTTTTTGCGGCTTTTGAGCCGGAGTTATCTCCGGGATAAGGACTGTCTGTATACAGTATACCGATTTTGAGAAGAAGGCTTCTACGGTTGTTGTTCAATTTAACCTATGATATCCCAATGCCAATGCAGCTAAATGACAGAATTATACAAACAATATAATAAAGCTAATAATAATGCCTTGTTAAATAATGATCCAAAGAACGTTCTTTGGACCTCCCAAAAACTCTCTAATGTACAAAATATATTTAGAAGAACACAACAAATTGATGATGACATGCAAAACAGATCAGAAGACCCAGTTCATAACTGACTTGAACCAACCGTTATCTGATTTACCTTCTCTTTCCAATCCAGCCAAGTATTCTTCTTCATGTTCTTCAACTTCAGCAAGACCAGTAATCAAATCAGCTTCTTCTGGTTTAACAAATTTGGTTTTCCAAATCAATTTATAAGCAATGAAGAGACCAATATCCAAGAACAACATCAAGTATGAAGTCAAGAAACCAACAATGTCCCAATTACCTGGCATGAAAACAGTGTAACCAATAGCACAAATCATACAACCAGTGAAGAACATACCGAAATAGGTAGTGTATGGTTGGAACCAAGATTTGTATCTGAATTGATTTCTATCAATACCTTGTGCATTACAAGCATGATAGAATCCCAAATAAGTGATACACATGAAAAAGTAGTTATTTAATTGGGAACTGGTACAGATTGATAAAATCCATGACAAAACTTTAGCACTTGAATCACCTAATTGTAATAATGATAACAAGGAAAACAAGAATGCCATACCGACACAGAAGATTGGAACACCTTGAGGAGTACAATATTGGAAAAATTTTGGAGCATGGCCTCTAATGGAAATAGCATATAATGCTCTTGAGGAGCAGTAGACATATGAGTTACCAGCTGAGAAAGTGGTGATAACGCAAGCAGCATTAACAATGTGTGGCAAGACTTTGATACCCATGTTGTTGATAGCAATAATATATGGAGAATAAGCACCTGATGAAGTGGAACCAGTATCAGCTAAACCAACTAATGTTGGATCATTGTAAGGTAATAAGACACCGACGGAAATAGCACCCAGGACATAGAATAAAATCAATCTGTAGAAAACAGTTCTGAAAGTACCTGCAAGGACTTTTCTACTTTCTTGACCTGCTTCACCTGCAACCATTGATAAGTATTCTGGACCAACAATAGTGAAACAAGCTTGGATTAAAGCACCTAAGAAACCATGGAATCTACCCATTGCACCAGTAGTAATGAATTCAGCAAATGGACCTGGGTTGTTCCAGTATCTGAAACCAAACGCATCATGTTGTGGGTTACCACCAACCATAGTAATGAATGTGAAAAAGATCAAACCAAAGGCTAATAAGACCTTGGTAATAGTCAAATAAAATTCAGATTCACCGAACCATTTAACAGCGTATAAATTCAAAGCACAATATAAGAAGATTTGAATGCAGAAAGTGATTGCTGGTGAATAATCATCTCTCCAGTAATGAATCATGGAGTTAACAGCAGTGATTTCAAAAGGAATATAACATGAAATCATAATATAATAATTAAAACCAACAATGACTTCAAAGGCTTCATCAACACAACGACCAGCCATTTGAATGAAAGGAGAGGAGATTGGTAAATAACAAACAAATTCACCAACGGAAGCAGTAACGGCAAAGATAACCCAAGTCCATAGGAAATAAGCTAAGAATAAAGAAGCTGGACCACCTTTGTATAAAGCTGTTGAAATAGTAACGAACAAACCAGTACCAATAGCACCACCAATAGCAATCATGTGTAATGTTCTTGGTGTTAATTCTCTCTTAGTGTGGTTTACTTTTTGAATAGAACCTGATTCTTCAGAAGCGGTGATTTGAGATTCTAATTCAAGATCTCTCTTTTCTTCAGTTTCAACATCACTGTTCTTTCCACTGTATGCGGACTTAAATCTGGAAAATACCATTTTGGATAGTGATTATGTGTGATATGTGTACTTGTGTTGTAGTGGTAGTTTAATGTACTTGAAAAAATCGATTAAACACTGATTTAAACAATAATAAGATGTATCCCTGCACGACTCTCAACAGATGTAAAGAAGGGACTTAAATGTGGTGATGTAATAGACTGTCAAAGAGCCGGAAAAATAATCCAAGTCCAATTAGTAGAATTAATAAGATATAAATGAAGGACCAAACCAAAAGCAAACAATATTCGATATTATCAAAATATGGCACTTCAGGGATTTATATATACCATTTCACAACGGAGCTTAAAGCGAAAATTTTTTAAGCTGAGAGTATGTGGTTTCACCAAAGACAGGCTGACATAATCTGCATGAACCTGCATTCTCATGCGGACGTTTTCCCAAAATGGCATTTTTCTTTTTATTGTGACGTAAAGGCGAGCAATTAGAGCACAGAAGGCTCAGAAAAGAAAAGAAGAAATGGTAGCTAAACCGTAAAAGAAACGAACTGGCGGAATAAAGCCACTACCATTGGTGACACAGTACTCCCACCAATTGCTCTATTGCAGTGCTGTTTTCGCCAGCGTGCAGTACTTGTTACCGCTGGTCCCCTGAAATTGTGTCAACTCCAGTGATGTAATTTCGCGCATTTGCGAAACTCAAAACCAGGAAAAAAGGCCCCAACTGTGGCCGGACCAGCAAACGTTCCGCCAAAATTTTACTGGTTCGAGACACATTTATGGTCCGAGCACTATAATGCAGCACTCAAAGAACGGTATAGACGGTATAGGCAATTTAAATTGCGATTTGAAGAGTTTCTTGCGAGCACTGAGTGCCTGTTTTCTCTTAGCGACGCAGAGATTTACTTTCGAAGTCAGTGGTGTGTTGTGGGTCTTGACGTGCTGGATGAAAAGAGCCGGTGTTTGTATGGTGCCAGATGAGATGATTGTTTCGATCAACAATTAAATTAGAATCTGGCAAACACCGGCCATAGAATCGTAGATGCACCGAGCATTCTGCAACCCTACGGTTACGAGATTCACGTCTCAAACACCGGACCAAGGGATTTTCATAGTGTTCAGTGAAACAGATGGGGGTTGTAGTCACTCATGTCAGGTTCTGATGAGTTTGACAGATGATACACACGACCATGAACTTCATCACCTTCGATGACCTGTATCCCGATTTTCCTGCTAGAAACTGGCGACTTCAAACCAAAATCATGAGCCATAGGTGAGAATTAGGGGGTCTATGACTCCATCGACAGGTAATTTACTTAATTCATATAAGAAGTGTCAATTGTGTCAAATTTGAAAACTGGGCTCAGTACTTGGATAACTTTGTTGCTTATTGTGTTTTCCCAAAAATAGTATAGCAAACTTGTAACCTGCCAATAGTATCACTCCATAGCATAGTACGCTTCTCTTTAGTGCTGTCAACTACCAACTTCATGATGGTATGGAAAAGACTTCACACAGGTTTTTCGAGTTACGATTACTTCAACTAAGTTTCCAAGTTCCTTACAAATATAAGGTTAAACCACGCATACTAAAAGAAACCGTCAAACAGAGAACTGCATATTGATTTGCGAGATACAGATATAGATATATTGATCCAGGGATCAGTTATCTTTTTGCGAAGAGGAAATACCCGAATAGCAAGCATAGACTCTAGAGACAACTATCAACTGATGTTGACGGCAGTCTGCCATTTAACTGGGCATCTTATCGTCAACATCATACAATTCTGAAGATTCCCTGATTCCCTTAAGATAATGAAACGAATCCTTCCTCAAATCATCTGTCAAGCCAAAGCCCTCTCTTTTCTTTTTATCAGAATTATTGAATCTGTTGAAGTTGAACCCATATGGCATTGTCCGCAATAGATGACTTTGGTCAAGATTAATGCCGTGCGATGGTTGTTCGACCGCAATAATGAGCTCTGAAATCTTCAAGTATCCGAAATATCATAACGACAGCTGGCTTGATGTGGTTTGTACTTTGTGATGGATCGTGGGTTTGTGTCATGTGGTTGATTTTTTTTTATAGCTTGAAATCAGTATATGATGCGATCGAGTGCTTTGGTTGATTAGATATCATTTATGAAAACGTTAATTCATCCCATGAGAACAATAGAAAGAACATGACTTGCTGTCTTGATATCATTTCACTCTAGATGATCCGTATAGCCCACATCCCATTGAGAAGCCATAAGTAAAACTTCGACTAGAAATCGATAAGTTTCGGTTTCAAAACTCACAGATCATGTGAGTGCTAACATAGTCATGTGCATGGTCGACAATTTCCGGCCACAGACAGTCTATCAATCTTTTACATCTCTCTACTGATCCGATGTTCTGTTTTATTGAATAAAAGACGGATCCACCAAACCTGAAAAAATCAAAAGACATGGTGAGACCAAAGTCTATGGACATTGGATACACGTTGAACAATTTGATTCACCAATCTGTCTGATCCCTGGGTCCTGACCTCCTTCTCCAAGGCCACATCACGATGATACAACATCTTCTGGCATATCAAGTGACGAGCCTCGACAGTGATGATGCGAAAACGCTTACTGTACTGAGTGAGAAAGCCCTTGTGAGTTGGGCTGTCTTGGTTGGATCAACATGATGAACTGAGAAAAGCCAAACCGATTTTCTTGCAAAGATGGCAATAATGGTAGTTGGGTTCATCAGTAATTCTATAAGTACAATACGTTTTCCCCCCTCAGTATATAAACATCGTACCGCAAACATTTACGCCAGCCAGCAATATTAGAACAAGGAAATTCGCATCAGCAGAAGAAAAGAGAGAAAAATATCACTACAAGCAATTCTATCAAAAAACCAAACGAATGAATTAAGAGCCAGATTAAACTCTAATAACCCTATACATAAAAAAATAATAATCATAACTATGCACTCTAAAATAAAATCACAACTTCCCAACCTCTCCACATTAAACAGCATGTTCAGCAGAACTGCTTTCGTAGTTGCGTTGAGCAGCAATTTTGGATGGATCAACTTCACCATGCACTTCTTCAGAAATTTGTTCCAAAGTTTTACGTTTGGTTTCTGGAAGCAAGAAGGTTAAGAAGAAACCAATCAACATAAATAAGGCAAAGATTTCCATAACATGTGGTAACCAACAATTGGCCTTATCTTTTGGACAGTTGTGGTTGATTAAAGTACCTAAGGCAGTTTGAGCAATAATGGCACCAATTTTACCTGAAGCAGCAGAAATACCATGAGCAGTGGATCTGTATCTAGTTGGGAAAACTTCACCTGGAATAATGAAAGTTGTGGTGTTTGGACCAAAATTTTGGAATAATTGAGCTAAGACGTATAAAGCTAATAAACCATGTTCACCAACCTTATTGTAACCGAAACCAATGATACATAAGATAATAGTCAAGATAGCGAAACCCATGAATTGAATTGGTTTTCTACCGACAGTATCAATAGTAGCAACAGATAACCAATAACCTGGAATAGAACCAGCACAAATTAAAATCAAGTTACCAGCAGCAGAATCATATAATTTCCAGTAAATGTTTTTGGAACCAGCGTAACCAATAGTTTGTAAGATAGTGGCAGTGTTTAAACCTAAACCATAGTAAGCAACATCCAACATGAACCAACAACCAGCAGTACCAATTAAAACTTTCATGTGTTTCCATTGGTTGAAATGGGAGGTGAAATCAGCAAATGAAGCTTTTGGTGGTTGGATCACTTCAGCTTTAATTCTTTCAGTGACTCTTAATTGGGCGACATCAGCCTCATCAGCAGCACCATGTTGACCAGAAGAGAATTTAGCAGTGTCAGCAGCAGCTTTTTCAATATCGTATTCAACATCCAAGGTATATCTCGGGGATTCTGGAATAGTCAATCTATAGTATAAGGCAATCATACCTGGAACACAACCTAAACCAATTAAGATTCTCCACATTTGATCACAAGCTTTAATACACTCAGCACCACATTCTTGAGCAGAGTTTGCAGTGATTAATTGATCTTTATAACCAACAACACAGATTAAAGCAACGATACCAGCTAATAATTGACCCCAACCTTGGTTAGCAAAGACAGCACCCATGATGGCACCTCTCCATTTGGTAGTGGCGAATTCAGATGAGATAATTGATGATAATGGATAATCACCACCAATACCAATACCTTGGATAATTCTGAAGAAAGTGAAAATGGCAACAAAGTTAATGGCTGGAGATTCACCTAAGAATGTTTGAGCAATAGTTGCAACAATCATAACAATCAATTCAGTACCATAAATCTTCTTACGACCAGTGTAATCAGCTAAGAAACCAAAACCTAATTGACCAATAACGGTACCAACAGAAGTGGAAACTTTTAGTATAGTAGTAGTTGAAGATGGCATGTTACCACCCCAGTAGACATAAGTCATCATGGCTAAACCCAAGTTAATGGCGAAAATATCATAAGAATCAGTTAAGAAACCAACACCGGCAACAGTGATGGCCCTGATATGATACCAACCGAAATCAGCTTGATCGATTTTTTCTAAAGCCAGTCTTCTTCTTTCTAAAGGATCTTCAATATGGGAGAAATCATTAATGAAGTTATGGAAGGCAGCGTTACCACCTTTAGTTTTAACGTTAACTTCAGCTGGGTTAACCTTTCCTTCAGCCATTATTGTGAATTGTCTTGTAATAGGATAATGAGATGCCTAAAGAAGAAACATCAAGAAAACAGTGAATGTAGAAGGGGGATCAGAGCTGTATTTATATGGAAAATCCAAAGCTGGTCATCAGGGAGGAAAGCAGCTAACAGACACAGGGGAATAAATTAGCTAGCACGTGTGGGAAGGAAAACTTGCATGCCAGTCTCATTCGTTGCACTTTGTGTCAGAATCAGTCCCGTTTGGGTAAGAGGAAAGAAAATTTTGCGCAAGTTGCCGACCCGTTTGGTTTCAGCAAACGGGGTTTTTCGCCATTTTGTTCATGGTCCAACGGCAGGAGGAACGCAGGGAAAACTGTGTGCAGAGATACAAAATGGACAGGGACAGCAGCCTGTGGTGGCCAGGACAGTCATGGATGTGTCAAAATAGCAGTTCCTTTCTCTTGGGATAGCACCAGGCCCTTCAACTACACTTTCCTAGGCGCACAAGACCTCTTTCTGTATCTGGAATTTGGCCTGCTCAAAGTCTGTTTGGCGAAAGGTTCCAAATCCGGCAATCGAACAGGGCCCACGTTTTTGCAGGCAGACAGTTTCGCCGATTTGGGGATATGAGTTTTGGAAGGCCGTACACACTACTGTGCGCTAGGCAGACAGCACTCGTGCCAAAGGCAGAGAGAGACCCTGCCCTGCTCACACGTGAAGTCGAACGTACTTCACTTCTGTACCAAGGCTTTTTGATGCAATTTTGTACAGTTTGAAGTTGCCAAAATATAGAAGAATGAGAATACCAAGAAACACAAGCCTTTTTCTGTTAGCGAACTATTGAAGTTTATCGTTAATGGCGATACGTGTGTGTCATCTTGCTGTTCCTGGTCCTCTAGTTAAAACTTGAAAGCTTCACACTCCACCTCTCTTTTGGCCACTGCCTCAGCTGTCCCACAATTCATGCACACGTGTGCTGCAACACTCTCAAAATCTTCGGATTTTTTGTGTCAAAGTTTGAAAACGTTTTTGGCGTAAATTTATACTTCGCCGGATTTGTTCAGACTTCATACATTATAGTTCTGGATCCAGTCACAAGCTACTTTCTACTACACTGCCCACCGGTCAGAATAATATCTATTGTCAGTCAAAGCCGGGTTCAATTAAACCCGGTTTGGGGAATGATAAACAGACCCCTGATCTGGTTGTTCTGAAAAAGGAGAGGGGGGGGGGGGTGTATCTTAAATCACCATACGGAATCCCAGTATTCGTTTCAGCTGGCCATGGCACTATTAACTCAATTAGTTCCGCGTACCTCATTCGCACAATCCACTAGTTGCATACTGCAAACAATAGCTGTAATTGATACTTGTCTTGGTTTCAGTCATCCAAAACTCGAACTCATAATTCGATAATATGAAAGCTGTACAACTAAAACGTTTCAGACTTTCATAACTAGTTTCAGAAATATGACCAATGAGAAAAGTTTCTAGATCATGAAGGTGAAGAGGAATAGTGCATGTCTCGGTTTATCGTTTGATCTGAATTAGTGGTAACTTCCCCGTGGTTACATTATGTTCTGCCAAAACGTCAAAACTTCAAAACGTGCCAAATAGTAATATGCCGCCGGTTCGGAATTTCGGAATTTCATAAGTTCAGTACTAAAAAACTGAATGGGTTGAAGTAGAAAAGACCATAATTCATATTGTTGGCAAGTTCATTTCATGAATCTTAATCAGAAGTCCGCTGACATAGAGAGATATTGGGAACAGTTCACCGGAGTAGCTGAAAGTTAGCATATGTATTGTGCCAAAGTGAATATCGAGCTATACAAGAGGCGCTACAGATGGTTTACTTTCAGAAGTGTAATTCACAACTACGTAAACTTTTCAAAAAAACAAACTAAAATTACTGGTATTATACAAACATAAAGACAAGTTAGATATAAACAAAGGGAATTCTATTAAGATCTAAATACATGAAAAGAATCACCCTTTAATTATATAAGAAAATTAAAACATTAAAAACATTAAGCAAAAGTTCAAGAAACTTATAATTGTTTCTTGACCAAAGCGTTAATGAATTCTTCTCTGTTACCGAAAGCACCACCTTCGATGAAATGTTTGAATTTTCTTGGAACACCCCAACCACCAGATGGATTGGATAATTTGAATGGCCATAAGAAGTTGTTGGCTTGTTTGAAGTTTGGACCAACAGTGTAAATTTCGTGGATCAAATCTTCAATGGAAACAATACCGTATTTACCTAAAGCAGCTTCAATGATAGCATTGTCAGATAAAGCAATTCTTTGTTTGTTGACTTTACCGTAACCACGTTTGTAGACTAATTGTCTGATAGTGGATAATGATGGATAACCGTAAGCAACGTATGGTTCAACTAATTTGATTAATTCAGAAGTAGCTTTGGTTAATCTGACGAAAACACCAGCGTTGATTTGAGTTAATCTTAATAATTGTAAAACTTTTCTTGGTTTTGGAGCAATTTTGTTGATACCTTTGATTCTAACAACGAAGACCAATTTTGGTTGAGCATCAACATAGTATGAACCAGCAGCTTTGGCTTCACGTTTAGCTTCAATGATAGATCTTTCTTTTTCAAAGTATTCTTTTTGGTAAGCAGCAGTTCTTTCAAAGATAGCTTTTCTTTTTTCTTGGTTAGCCTAGAAATAATTCGTTAGTTATTCGTTCATTAATGAATTTTCACATTGCTCTGGTTTATTGGCACCATGACTGATCTTTCATTAAGCAAAAGAATTGTAATAAATTTATATCAGTCCCGAAAGATGGTTAACAAACAGACGTCATCGCCGTAGCTAGCCAGTTTAAAATATGAGTATCATCACTAAAGTAAAACAAAAACAATGAGAAATAATGAATGGATTGATCATCACATCCCAATAAACCAATCTAAAATGAAAATGTATGGATTCAACATACTTTCTTACGAGCTAATTTTTCAGCTTTAGCTTTTTCAGAAGCTTTGGCAACAGCAGAAGCTTTTTTTAATTGAGATTCTGGAACTAAGACTTGTTCAGCAGTGATAACTCTTGAGAGATGGAATTAGTATACTGGTATTTTATAACGGATATTTGCGAATAAATTCATTGACATGATACCACTCATTCAATGATTTTTTAGTTTACTCTGCGAAAGAAGGAACCAAGACAAACGTGATAAACAGAATCATCAGTCAAGGTGCCAACTTTCACAAGAGTAGGTCAGAGGAAATATAGACTTGTTAGGGCCATGATTGGTAATTCCGGAACCCCATTGTAAAAACAAGCTATTATAACCCATGCCTTTTACTTCCCAATCGTGTATGCTCCAGTAAATCTGTCGCAATTAAATTGAAGGAATGAAAACAAGCTCCTTTGCAATGAATAACTGAGTAAAGAACTAGCTTTATCAAGAAATTCGGAGCAACTGTTTATTGTGAAGTAAATGAACAGAGATGGACTCATATTCAACGAACTTATTCTTAAAGTGTTCAAACGTACTGTTTTGGAGTTTGTTTAGCCATTGTTGATGATGATTGTTGGTTTATTGTGGGCCGGTGAAGGAAGGAAACCTAAATTTTTCACATTTGAATATTCGCTGGTCTAGTCGGGAGGGGACACATGTTTTTTGTTTTCACTGTCCCTTTCCTGAACGTTTTGTTTTAAAAGTCACATGATATTGAATAGGGCTGCTCGGACCTGTCAATTTCTGAAACAAAGGAAATTGGAAATGATCTGTGCCCCTGTCAGTTCATTCTTGCAAGCACATGAGCTGCTGTTGAAACAATTGAGGACGTATCTTCAGGATGGACAAAGGTATGTCGTAGAAACAAGATGAGATGCTAAAAGGAGTGATCTCCTGAGCTTTGCCAAACCAATCAAACGCGACACTAACTCTGATGCAGAGAGATTTATGGGGAACAAAGAGTACGTTAAGCTCAGAGAAGTCGCCAAAAAGGCCCATGACAGTAGAAAGATTCTCAGTCAGAAATCCAGAAAGGCACATATGGAAGGTAATTTTAAAACAGCCAGTGCATTGGCCTCAAAATCTAAGATTTTGTGTAAGATTGGTGACAGATATAATGAAAAGGCAGCTAAGATGATCTTTGGTTTCAACAACTCTGGTAGAGATGAAGATGAGATTGATCTTCATGGGTTGTTTATTGGTGAAGCCTTGTTTTGTTTGAAACAGAGATTGATTAAATTGGTCGAGAGCAAGAGACAAAGTCTAAAGATTATTGTCGGGAAGGGTGGTCATTCTAAGGATGGTCTCAACAAACTAAAACCAGAAGTTGAAAATGTCTTGGGTGAAGGTAATATTCATTTCCAAAGAAGTAGAAGTAATGGAGGTGTCTTGCTTGCTGGATTACAAGGTGCTAAGATCCCTGAAAGCTGGTCTATTTTGAATGATGATGATCATGAACATGATTTTGAGGACGATGATGTTGCTGAAGGAGAAGAAGAGGAGGAAGAAGATGATGAGGAGGAAGAGGAAGAAGAAGAAGAAGAAGAAGAAGAAGAAGAAGAAGAAGAAGAAGAAGAAGAAGAAGAAGAAGAAGAGGAAATTGAACATGATTTTGAAACCAATAATTTCATCGAAGAATATGACCAAGATTTATCTGATGGCAATAATTTCAGAAACCCAGACCATTATGGAAACGGAAGAGGTGAAGAATCACAAGGATTGCGTGAAGTGACTAAGGTCGTTACTATTGAAGACAACGGGTTACTGGAAGAATTAAAAGAGCTTAAGCAAGATTTGAAAGCTTCATTAGTTCAACAGAAGGAACAACAGACGTATTTCTTAGAAGTTATTCAGAGACAGCTGTCAATGTTGGAAAGGCAAGAAAACATGATTGAGAAACAAGAAGAAGAATATAATTTGAAACTAGAACGACAAAAGTTTCAGGAAGTCTTACTATTGAAACTTGTTGAAAAGCAGTACAGAGTAATTGAAAAGCATGAAAGTATCATCAAGAAATACGATGAAGAACGAACGGAAAGAGAACAACGTGCAAAGAATCATGAAAAGCAGTTCTTACAAGTCATTCAAAGACAAAGAGAATTAGCAGAAAAGCAAGACTCTTCGTTAAAGAAACACGAAAAGGCATTGCAATCACAATATGAGAAATTCCAACAACAAGAAAAAGTCCAAAAGAAATTTGAAAACCTTTACACTACACAAGAAAAGGTCCTAAAGAATCAGGAAACTTTATTAAAAGATTACAACATGGCTATTGCTAAGATTCAAGATGTCTCTGACCAACAATTTGACCTTGAAGATAAGACAGAAGAACATGTCAATATGATTGCTGGATATCATCACCAATTGATGCTTGTTGCTGATAATGTGATTAATAAGAAGGCACTTGATGGGATTGAAGAGATGGTCAAGGCTGAATTTGAGAAGTTTTCTACAGTTGATTGAGCTAGTCCGAACAGGAATATCCACCTGTGTGTAATAGAAGTGATTGCTAGACTGTTACATACGACGTAGATAGTCTTCCAACCCCCAGAACTTCCTACAAACTCCTGATAACGTTTGATACAAAGTCTTTGTCTACCTCTATCATGACATTCTCGCTTACATAATGATACCACAACCAAACAACCAAATTAAGGATATGCAGGTGAATGAAATTTGGTAAACAGAAGAACTTTCAGCTTCCATTTGCGTTTCTTGGAGAAGTCAGTTACATTCCCTTGTTCTTTGTTGCTCGTTTACTTGATTTGACTGGAAAATGAGTGCTTCTGCTGCTGTTGACAGAAGAGGCCTACTAGTCGGTGCGTATACTGAGTTTCACATACTTTGAGAGATAATCATCACTAACACATGGCTTGCCATAGGTGGTGGAGAAAGAGATTATAACCATGTTTCTGATCCACAGTACAAGAAATACAGAGATCTGGCTGACCAGGCTTACAAGAAGAAAAAACAGCTCTCACAACAATCCCAGGAGGCATATAAGACCGGTGATGGTGCCAGAGCTCATGAACTTTCTGAAGAAGCAAAAAAACAATCCGAGTTGGCAGATGGGTACAACTTCCAAGCTGCTGAATACGTGTTTGTTCAGAACAACGCTGATAGTGATTCCAATGAGATTGATTTACACGGCTTGTTCATCAAAGAGGCAGAATATGTCTTGAAGAGAAGAATTGTTGCCGGTTTACAAAGAAACGAAACCGTGTTAGAAGCTATTGTTGGTAAAGGTTTACACTCCAAAAATGGTGTTGCTAAATTGAAACCAGCAGTTGAAGAGCTATGTGAAGAAGCCGGTCTTAGATGTGAGATTGATCCAAAAAACTCCGGTGTTCTGTTAATCAATTTGAAGAACGCTAGAGTTCCTGATTCATGGTACAAAATCCCAGCACCAGCTCCAAATGTTGGCAAGCCAACAGCTTCCTACCAACCACAAACTCAACCGCAATATCAACAGCACAACAACCAACAGCAAAATCATTACAACAATCAAAACCAAGGTTACAACCAACAACAAAACAACCAGAACAACAATGGGGACGATGTTGGTCGCTTATTGTTCAAATTGTTTTGTTTCTGTGTTAAGAAACTTACCTAGAGTATTTCATTATTATTATTCATGTAGATTCGTGGACCATTAGTAGATGATTACATTATTGTGTAGCCTTTTGATCCTACTGGAACAGTCAAGTAGAAGAAGTTGTATTCGTTAGAGGTCATTAAAAGTGTATCAAGCAGCGTAGTCTATACCAGAAAGTCAGATTCAACATCACCTAGATTGTAGTGGTCATAATCAATCTCCTCACTAGTAAGGATTCTTTCAATGAGTGAGTTCTTCCAATCTGATTGAGAATACTTTCCAAGGAGGATAAACACAAACATGACAATGACACCAGTGAATAATGGGTATCTGAAAAATTGTAATGCATTTGGGAGTGAGAGAGAGAATTGCAGCTGCTGAGTCGATGGTTTTGATTCAATCATCACTGGTTTGGTAACAATAACTTCCTTCTTCTCCGAAAGTGCCTTTTGTAATGATATGATTAGTTCTTGCTGAGATTTGACACGACTGAGAAGCTCTTTATTGAACTGTTGTCTTTGTTCATTCTGCAATTGAAATGTAGCAGATGAGCCTTTAGATTTATAGATATTTAATTCCTTTTGGAGAATATTAATGTTTTGTTCAAGAAAGCTGATTTTATCCTTCTGTGCATCAATTTCATTCTGTTTTGACATGATTATATTATCTCTGTACAGCACATCTTCTTCAAGTGAATTGTTCAAGTTTTGCAACTCTTTGATTTTGTTCTCATTCTTCTTCAATTGGTTCTGATTCTTTTCTAAATTCTGAATGATCTCATCACGATACTGGATCTCGTCATCTTTCACATCACTCAATTTCTCATACTTTCTATATTCTTTCTTGAAATCAGGGATATCGGCACCAACAGCATCATCACTAAAAGGATCCCTATTAAATGCAGTGTTTCTCACGGATGTATCAAACTTGAACTCACGCTTACCGTTAACACCTGCAACTCCATTCCCAGTCTTGAATCCAACAGCATCAACCGCGCTTTCAAAAGTCACACCAACGAGTCCTTCAAACAACGCACTGAACTCTCTTTTATAGATCCTCCTCGTTGGATCATTCCTGCAAAAGTCTCCGATAATTCGTTGTCCTGTCTCATTCAATAGCGTTTTCTTCAAAATGGAATCAATGGCTTCAATAAGATGCGGGAAGTCATCGGCGAAGATGAACCCCTGGTTGCCATCCCTATCGACTCGCTTCCACGCCAGTTCAAGCACGCGAGAGGCTGAATCGCTGGTCATCGTGTTTGTGTATGTGCTTCAGGCTAAAATGGGGCACTGCGTAGGCAAGGTAGAGCACATTGTTAGTTTGGTTTCATGTCATTTTTTGTTTACTTCTAAGTAGCACGCGAAACTCAGATATCGGTGATAATCGGGGTTAACAGATTAATTACTATCGGACAACATACATAATTAAGAATTCACTTCATACATGTACAAAGTATAGTTATTTGACAGGGAATCTAGATAATCAGGGCAAGAACAGCAGCACCGATGACTGATCCACCGACTGCGACCAATTGGGCACCATTGGCAGAAGAAGAGGCAGAAGAAGTATCTTCAGAAGAAGAAGAGGCGGCAGCAGCACTTTCAGCAGAAGAGGAAGCAGCAGAAGAGGAAGCAGCAGAAATAGCAGCGGTAGATGAGTTTGAAGAGGAAGTGATCGAATCAGAATCAGCGATAGAAGTGGCATTTCCAGCAGCAATGGCAGCAGAGCCAGCTGTCTCAGAGGAGATACAGACACCACCAAAACCGCAACCAGCGTTGGCATCTTTGGTGTAGGAGTCAGTCAAAGTAGTGGAACATCTCAAAGTACCGGTTGGTTCAGTGGACAAGGAACAGACAGCTAAGGCTTGTTCAACATATGGACCGTAGTATTTCCATAAGGTCCAACCACACTCCATACAAGCTGGGTAACGACCCATGAAGTTGGAGTCGTCTGAACATAGACAGGTTTCATTGTATGGGCCTGAGTAAGTATCAGTTTGGTTTTGAGAACAAGCAGCACCGTTCAAGATCAAGTAACCACAAGCAGCGTGACAACCAATGGAGGCACAATCATCATCAGAAGCAGCTAAGGCGTAAGCTTCTGGGTCTGGATGGGCAAGAGCTTCGGCTTCAGCGTAGGCATCGGCGTAGGCTTGAGCAGCAGCTTCAGCTTGTGGGTTGGCTTTGGCCCATGGAAGAGCTTCAGCAGTGACAACAGTGGCCAATAGGGTAGAAACGAGGGTCTTGAGAAGCATCTTTGTGGTAATAGCGAGAGTGATGGAAGCGATGTACTATTGTTTTAAAAGAGCTAAGAAAGCACAAGAGAATTACAGCAGTTTTTATTGTTGTTATAAGCTAGATTTGGGTGTGATTAATCTGACACCTTTTTAATACTGATGCCGCGATCTGTCAAAAAAGCAGCCAATTGGGTCAAGAAACGCAAGATAATTGAAGGGAAATGGCTGTACGAATGTCTGAGCGGGACAGTAGCAGTGGGATCGCACGGGAGTGGTTGTCCTTAAAGGGTTAAACACGATGTCGGTGCCATATATTGTGAGGCTTATGTTGTAGGTGTGGGCCGCACTTAACGGTGTGCGATATCGGGCATGTTCATCAGACATAAAATGCAAGTTCAAAAGCAGAAGCAGTTCTTTGCAACTAACATATTCATGCTACGAGCACCTAGTACCCGTATCTGACAACCCCGATATGATACGTTTTATTGTTCTCAAGCATTAGTTGGAACGTGAATCGTGATTGGTGGTATGCACATGGCGATATGCGTTTCGGTAAAACAATAGAAAAGGGCTTTACTATTTGCGAGCCGAGTTTCAACAACCATGCAAGTGAACAGCATAGGATGTGATGTTCATTTTATAAATTCCTGGGCTCATGTAATCTAATGACACAACACTATTTTGTCATCTGAATCCTTATCAGTGGTGTGTCCGTACCACGTCTTGGGTAGTAGGACTAGAAGGCTGACAGGGAACTCCCGATAAACCATCGAATATCACAAAGAAATGCTACACAGTGAGCCAGGATAGCTATAATACTAATAAGATATCCACGAAGTCACAGGGCCACAGGTATCTTGTTAGTGCCCATTCAGCAATGAAACTAAAATACTGTTTCATCTTCACGTGACCCACAATCTCCCCAATTAGGAAAGAAGTAAACAAAGTCCCTTATTTATAAACAAACAAGAAACCAAATTACAAAACAAACAACTTCAGATTTCCAAAAACACCAAAACATTGAACAAATACGATAATTCCAAGATCGAAGCAATGGCCCAGATCCCACACTATTTGCGCTTGAAGCCACAGAGTGACGCACCTGAGAGTCAAAACAAAGAGTATTTGATAGAATCACACACAGACAGAGAGGTTAAGTTTAAGGATACTTTACGACCAAACAAGTTCACAAAAGTGTTCGAAGATAATGATTTACAGGTTACTGTTTACGAGGAGACCTTGAAGGATATCACTATGGGGTTATTTGATGGACAGGACGGTGTTTTGTTTACACTAGGACCATCTAATTCTGGTAAGAGTTATACTATATTAGGAAATATTTCCAATCCAGGTATTTCGATCTATGCATTGAATGATATTTTCAAGACTATTGGTGATGATTTTGCTGATCATAAAGTGTTAAAGAATCATTTTGGTGAATCATTAGTTGTTTCTTCAAGGACATTACCAAAGAAAGAAGATGCTGGACATTATGCCGTTTCGTTATCCGTTTTTGAGATCTACAATGATAAGATCAGAGACTTATCCATGGATTCTTCCAAAACTCAAAATCAGTCATTAGATATTGTGACTGATACGAAGGATGGCAAGATAAAACCAAGTAAGGTTAGACAGATCTATGTTTCACAAATTGAAGACGCAAAGTTGGTGTTACACAAGTCCATCAAAAGAAGAGCAGTGAGTCCAACATCAATCAACAAAAAAAGCTCAAGATCTCACCTATTCATTCATTTGAACCTTCACAAGGTTGTTGGTAAATGCGTCATCAAAACATCAAGACTTACAATTTCAGATCTCGCTGGTTCTGAAAGAACTAAAACCGCAAGAACAGCGGGTAAAGAGTTCAAAGAAGGTAATTACACAAATCAATCATTATCAGAATTAGGCAGAATATTAACCATGATGCAATCTACTAGATTTGATTCTTCAGTCTTGAGAACTTCAAAGTTGACAAGACTACTATTAACGGATTTATTCCGTAGTCCAAATGTTCATAACAAGTTGAAAATCATATTAGCATTGGATCCATACTCTGATTTATCTACTATTTTGCATACTTTGAGATACATACAACCTGTTTCTAAAGTTCCATTATCTGAACGTAGTTCTATGGAGTTAAGTCAAGATTCAATACAAATTACCAAGTTATCTGAAGAAATTGAAGCATTGAAAACATTGAACCAAGCAGTGGAGCATGATAAGGAGTTAGCTGATGAGAAACTTATGGAATTGGAAATGGAGTTAAGACAAGAATTATCCGAAGAATACGAAAAGAAGATTCAAGAACTGGATGTTATCCATACCAAAGCATTAAACGAAGCTAGAGAATCAAGTATTCATTCAAGTGATGAGAAATTGAGGCTGCTATCTGAAGATTATGAACAACGTATGAATGACTTAAAGGAAGACTACGACAAACGTATAATGAATTTGAAAAATGATTCAGAAGCTAAGGTTGAACAATTAGAACAACAAAATGAAGCATTGATTAAAGCACATGAAAGGAACGCTGAAGAGTTTGAAAAAACTCAGAATGTTGCCACAGAAGTTAATGAGTTGCATAAGGAGATTGAAGACTTGAAGAAAGGAAAAGCCGAGACCGAACAAAGTTTGATTGGTGATTTTACTAGAGTAAAACGTGAAAATGAAGAGTTAAATGAAAAATTGACCAGAATGGAGGAGGAACTGAAGTCATTACAGAAGAAAGAAAAGAAGAAGAGTAAGAAGATTTCAGAATTAACCATTCAGCTGGAAAAGAAGAGAAACTCAGATGTTTTGGAGAATGATGAGAACTTCACTGCTTTCAAGAGAACCAGACGTACTGAACTTGAACAACGAGATGAAGAAGATGCCTTTGATGAACAAGAAAGTGAATTGACTTCCTTCAGTCCAATTATTTTATCACAGGGTGCACTGGTTTCATCATCACCTGCCAAACAATCATTCAGAATCCCAATGTCTGTTTCTCCTACCAAAGGTTTCAAATCTATAGAGACTCCACTCTTCCCACATTCTGTTTCACCAAAGAAACCGAAATCGCCATTAAAGAGCAATAGTTCAAAGACACCATCAAGAAAAGCATTAAAAGAAGTTAACTTTGATTTGACTGTTCCATTGGCTGCTCCTGAGATGTCACCATTAAAATCTCCAGTGAAATCACCCTTGAAGTCATCTCCTTCTAAGAAGAAGAAAATCAGAAGTGGATTCATGATCACTCATGATGATTCTTTCTAGAGACAATTACTACGGAATGATATGAGGATAAGAACAAGCTGGAAATGTGGATTAAGGAATACAATGATACCAAATTTTTTACGATAATTCAAGCTACGTACATTCCATAACTCGATAAGCAGATCCAATTTGCTTTTCTCTAAACAATAGAAATCATCGAACATACACAATCTCTTTTTCCTATCATACAAATGTTCAAACTGTGACAATCACCCCTAATCTAGACTGTTCTTCTATCAGACAAGTATCTTACAACTGGGCCAATTCCCGTGAAACTCACAGTCTTCTCATACCACGAGAGCAACACACCACCTTGTTGTTTCCCCTTTGGAATAGCAAACCCCTTATAGATATACTTAATCAACACATTTTGCTGTTCGATATCCAAAGATTCCACAATTGAAGAGATCTCACTCTGTTTGACAACACCAAACAACTCAACCAAGGCATTGCCGTAGAGCTCCTTGTCCTGAGCACTGGCACCGTATGGAGGATTGGACGTGACGTACTGGATGGCGTCGGAATAGGAGCCCTTGGAGGTGTATTGACGGATGTTGGTGATTTGTTGTTGGATTTCACCAGAAGAAATCGGGTCTGCTGGTGGTATCAACTCGTCTGGCTGGATTGTGTTTTCTGGGTCGAGGGCATCGATGTCAATGCGTCTCCAGTCGTCGCTCATTGTGTAGTGGAAGTGTGGATTTTTGGTGAGTTTGATAGTGGTTAAGTATGGAGGATTTGGACTTTTCGGTTGGTGATAGTTTCGCGAATTTGTGATATCATAGTTAAGCGAATGGCTGACACAATAATAATCTACAATAAGCAGGCAACTAAGTATAAATAAAAAGTGTATAATTATCTATTGTCTAACCACGAATGATCAAGTCGTCTGGAATACCCTCGTACTCATCGTATTTCAAGGCCAAGTTGATGTTCTGCAAACACTGAGTAGCAGCACCTTTCAACAAGTTATCAATGGTAGCAACAACAACAACTCTGTTCTGTTTAGAATTGACTGCAAATCCACCAACAACCACACCGTGTTTACCACTGACATCTTTGACTAATGGAGCTTCACCAGAAACCGAGATCAATTGTTCACCTTGATAACGTTCTTGGTATAAGGTTCTGACATCTCTTGCAGTTAATGGTTCTTTTAATGGAATGTTGATGGTGTGAGTGATACCTTGGAACCATTGAGCAACATGTGGTGAGAAGGCAACTTCAATACCCAATTGGGTGGAGATTTCACGTTCATGAATATGATCAGTTAAAGAGTATGGAATCAAATTGTTTTCCAAGTTCTTGAAATCATTCTTTGGAGATGGTTTGGTACCAGCACCTGAATAACCAGAAACACCAAAGATGGAAGGAACACCACCAACGTATGGAATCAATGGTTGGATAGCAATTTGAGCTGCTGTGGCGTAACAACCTGGATTAGAGATCTTTTTAGCATTAGCAATTGTTTCTCTTGAGTTCAATTCTGGAAGACCATAGATCCATTCTCCAGATTCATCAAATCTATAATCTGCTGAAAGATCAATGATCTTAGATTTACCATCATTTACTGATTCAATAGCATCAACAAATGGTTTACAGACACCGTTAGGTAATGCCATGACCCAAATATCAACTTCGTTACGTTCTTCTAATCTCTTGATATCTTCAACTTGTAAATTTTCATAAACGATGTCTGCTTTAGTATAACCTTCTAATTTTTGACCTTTTAATTCACGAGATGATACATGAGTTAATTCCAAATATTTATGATCATTGATCATGGTGATCAGGTTTTGACCAGTGTAACCTCTTGCACCGATTAAAGCGACTCTTGATTTCTTATCATTGGTGCCTTTAGTCAATGGTGGGTTTGGATTGGTCTCAGTTGCAAAAGTTCTAATACCGAATTGTTTTTGAGTGATCGGTTTGTTTAGGATTCTTCTGGATGATAATAATGATTGTTGTTGTTGAGATTTTGGGCTAGAAACTGATGATCTTTTGGCCGAAGTGGAAAAGTTTCTTTGTTGAGTACCTGAAAAGACACCTGAAGTAGCTGAGGAATCAGAAGTTGGAATCTTGGAGTATTTCTTCTCGAAGTTTTCAATCAATTGACTGATGGTTTTTGATTCTTGAACACCGAACCAGAATAAGATACGGCCATTCTTAGTGTAAGAACCATCAGATTTCGAGAAGTACCAGTTAGCATTCGGATCATCTTCTCTAACAACCCACTGCAATGATGAGAAATCCTTTCTGATTGAGTGGAAAATGTTATCACTGACATTGTTTAACCAACCAGCTTTAGAAGCTAAGAATTTATCCAAGACTGGAACACTAGCATTTGATTTGTTACCTTCTTTAATGATGGCTAAGACTTCTAATGGCTCATCACCATATGATTTGAATTTAGAATTCTCTAAATCTCTCAAGTATGAAGCAACTGAAATCTTACCTGATGAAATTTCTGAATCTCTTTGTAAGGCCTTTCTCAATAATTCAGGTTCATGGAATTCATTCAATGAGTTTCTTGTTAATAATCTGTAACCTCTTCTAATTAAAGTACCGGCACCAGAATCAGTGAACAATTCTTTTTGTAAATCATTGACATTAATGATAGCGACTGATGAAGATCTTGGTAAATGCATCAATAAATCTCTGATTTCTTTGATTTTCAATTTAGTACCATATTTAACCCATGATTCTTTCATCAAATCATCGTATTCTTCATCTAAGTTAATAGCACTAACTTTATCACCAGTGTTACCGTTAATAATACCACCTTTTTCATTCAAATAAACAATCTTTAATGGTTCGAAAACTCTTGCTAACTCACCAGCAGCAACATCAGCATTAACATTTAAGATTTGACCAGATGGGGTTTCAGCCAATGAAGTCAAAATTGGTAAAGCACCAGCTTGAATAGATGCTTCAATTGGTGATTTGTTAACTCCATTAATTTTGCCAACTAATTGATACTTATCCTTGTCCAAGTATTCAGCAGAGAAAACACCGGCAGTGATAGGTCTAGCATGGACACCCATTTGTTCCAAAGCAGTAACCAATTTCAAATTTTGTTCAAGGAAACATGTTCTAACAACACTCATTGTCTTTGGATCAGTGATTCTGATTCCGTCTTCATAGGCAGGCTCAACACCTTCAGCTTCCAACAATTCGTTGATTTGTGGACCAGTACCATGCAAGACAATAGGATATAAACCAACGTGGTACAAGAATGCCAAACAGGAGGCTAGTTCAGGTAGATGTTGAGTGATGATTGCACCACCAACTTTAATGACTGCGAATTGTTGGGATGAGACAGATGTGAAGTATTTCAAATACTGCTCGACTTCCCTTTTGGAACCGATGTTGTTTAACAGTTGAACAACAGTGGATCTGGTGGAGTAGGAGCGACAGAGGGTGTTGCATGGAAGGAAGCTGGAGCCGGCAGATGCAGAGGCTCTGGATTTGATGCTTAAGGGAGTGCTTGGAGTTCTCTTAGGGACAGCAGCGGCAGCGGAGCCTAGGGCAGCGGACTGGCGGGCAATTCTTCTCTTGCTGTGGTTCAACGATGAGCGGAGCATTGCGGGAAAGAGCCTTTGAAAGGGGAAACCTGGACAATTGGAGAGTTTGTTGATGTTTCTGACACTTTGATAAAGGTGAAGAAATCGATAAAAGGCGATGACTCAGATTGGATAAAAGGCAAGAGTTGGTCCGGGCACGTCCAGCAAGGTAGTGCTTATGTAAGATCAAATTTATTGTTTATCGTACTTTGCAATTAGCCATTTCCATCATTTTGCCGCTACTATTGTAAGTTGTATTACGTATAATCATTCCAATCATGTCCAGAGACCAACTTCCAGTGCTTTCAGATCTCTACACACCCCTTTCCAAAGAACAGCTCCAGGTTCTTCAAGACCAGGTCACCTCAGAGGGAGATCTGCCTTCTGTGCAATCACAATTCAACTATTCCTGGGGTTTGATCAAATCGAAAGACCCTAATGACCAGAAACTCGGGATCAAGACCCTCACAGACCTCTACAAATCATCGCCTCAAAGACGCAGAGAATGTCTATATTACCTTGCTCTTGGATGTTTCAAAGTCCAAGATTATTCAAATGCTAGACGTTATATCGATTCTCTTGTCAATCATGAACCAACCAATGAACAGTTCTTGCAATTGCAGAAGATTATCCAGGATAAGATCGCTGGTGATGGGTTGATTGGGATTGCACTTGTGTCGGGTATTGTTGCAGCGGGTGCAGCTGGGTTGTCGTTCTTCTTGACTAGACAAAAACGTCATTAAAGTGGACGAGAGCAATGCGATGCGGTGTATGCTGCCGTTTTTATGAATTTATTGATGTGTATATATTTGGTTTTATGAGTATTTATACTTATATACATGTTTTATATTATTTGAGTTGTAGAATCAGACAATGTTTTCGGTCAATAATTGGCGTTCTTGATCATTTAAATAATTTTCATAAATTTCCTTAAAATCTAGTAAGTTTTGAGATGCAACTTGTTTAAAGAAATTAACCAATAGTGATTTCAATTCATCTGATTTATTGCCTTCTTTGTTATCAATATCAATGTATGATTTCAGTTTGTCAAAATCATCACCGATTTCTTCTAGATCTTCCCAACCATCTTCATCCTCAACCACGGCATCATTATCACCATCGTTATGCTGGTCATGATCATCGTCATCGTCATCTTGGAAATGATCTAGGTCCTCTTCATGAACGGCATCACCAGAATTACCAACGATTTGAGAGTTCAATTCTCCTAATAATAATTTGATAATCTTGAAGAAAACAGGAATTTGTTCAAATTTCATGGTTTTTCTCATAGATCTGGTAATGATCACGTCCTTATTGTAATCATTCAAAAGTTCGTTACCATCAACTTTCAAATCTTTGACAATATTCAAGATCCCTGTGTTGTCTTCACTAGTGCATTCATAACCACCAATAAATAAGTACATTTTCATCAATGCTTCACAATTCAGTTTGATACGTTCATGACCTTTCAAAATATCAAAATTCTTGAACCAGATGTTTAGTATTTGATCCAAGATGCCAAAATTGTTCAACAAGACTAACGTTTGTTTGACGTTGATGGAAATCATGAAACATAGCACATTCAAGAAGTTTTCGATAGTTGAGATGTTTTCAGTGACTAATAGTCTCTTTGAAGTAGCCTCTAAGATTTCAGAAAGAACCTCATCGGAAATAGTCCGACTAGAATGGTTTGATGATGAAAATAATGACCCAAATCTAGTCAAGATGGAAACAACCAAAGAACCAACATTTAAAATTGCAGAATCTGATAATTCAGGATTGAAGAATTTACTCAAGACTTTCAAAACAAGTTCTAAATTAAACCATTCTGCGTGCTTGACTTTTGCTAATAAAGAATTGTAAATCTCACCACAAATCTGTAAGATTTGATCATCTGAAGTGACTGATATCAACATTGAGATTCTTTCAAATATGATGTTGAATTGTTGTTGATTTATAGGTTCTATCTGATCTTCTGATGTGATATGTGGCAATGAATTGATAAATATACTCAATATTTGTAGACTCAAATTCAATGATGTCGAGTATTCACCATTCTTATTTAATCCTTCATTTTCAACAGTTGAGATCAACTTAGGTAGCAAATTATCCAGATATTCATTATATTTGGCGTTGGAGATATCATCAAATAATGACTCTAGTGCTTCTTCCACTTCAATGATCAATTGAATGTTGCAAGGATCTTTGGACACGATGACAATCAATAAGTTCAAATCTTCAATAGAGTGTTCATGTAACTTAAAGGCATTAGTAAGTGCATCAGATAAAAGCGAAGGGGTATCATCAGCAGCATCATCTAACAGTTGTGTCACAATGAGGAAAATGTCGTTGTACAATGTGGAACTCAATTCTGAGTTTTGTGACCTGATTGATTTGAAATCAAGTAATGTGTCATATGGGGTGATTGAGTTCAATAATGATGATTTAAGAATATTTGATTTAGAAGATTTGACATAGTTTAATAATTCGTGTAATGCCTTAATACCGAACTGTTTGATATCAATGATTGAGCTAAATGAACTTAGGAATGCTGGAATGATATCAATGATCCTAGCTTTGACTAAATTATCTGCGACTTCATCATCACCTTGCTGAATGGTTGATGATTGTAAAATGGTGATGAAGTTGTTCAAGACTTGAATAGCATTATCGGGATTCTTGATATCTGAATCAACGAAATCTAAACCTGAACTTCCCACACATTTGAATAAGTAAAACAACGCCTCTTTACTTCTCCAGTCAATATCTTCACCATCATTTCCTAGAGTTAGGATTCTTGACCAGATCCAGTCCTTCAATGGTTTGAATTCAACTTCATTGACTTCGGTCAAATAATCAAAGATAGCATTTCTGATGGTATAGTCTGGAGACAAACCAGTTTCATCAACAACGAAGACATTGAAGTCACCTAGATAATCGGTCTCTGTTTCTAATGGAAGAAAAGCAGAGGCCAGTATGGATTCCCCGAAGTATTCAATTGATGTGGTTAAGTATTGTGATTGTGATAAGTCAATTACTGAAGTTATGGAGATGGTAGTTAACAATTGATATAATTCAGTTAGTAAATGTTTCAAGACTTCATGGAGGCTGATATCTTCACCAGTTTGAATTTCAGTGGTGGTGTGAAAGACTGAAACATTAACGTAGATTTGAGACGCTTGGATCAAGTCATTGATGACTAGTGTATGGATATTCTTGATGAATTCTTCTGGAATCAAATCTTCTGGGAATTCCCCAATCAATGTACATGAGATGACATACAATGAAGCTCTTAGTTGAAGATCATGGCAACTATTCTTTGAAAAGCTGACGGTCAAAAGGTTCTGTAATAATGAACTGATCTCAACAAAATGTGGTCTTAATGTGTTTAATTTAGTTTCATCATCTAGAACTTCAGGACTCTGCAACTGTGTCAAACATGAGGTGTATAGCTTAGCAGCAAGGGTCTTGATCTCTGAATCAATCGATTGTTCTTGATCGAGTAATATCCTCATACAACTTCGGATAGTGGTGATACCAACGCCTCTTGCAAAGAACAGTTCCTCAGTGATCAAATCATCAAATATGTCTTGAAGTAATTGTAATCCTCCAACCAGAGAAATGGTAGTGCTGTTTTCACCAGCTAGCATCACACCGTAGATATTATCAAGCAATTCTGGCCACTCATCCGGGAAATCAACGGCTGCAATTTGAACAACACAGTAAATGGCACTGTTTCGTATTTTCGAATCCACGTCAGATGAGACTAATTGTAATAGCGTGTTGCGGATTGTCTGCTTGACATCGCCACTGATGGCAGGACCAGTGAAAGATGAGAAGCCGGCACTCCAGAAGACAGGAACGACCTTTTTCAAGTACAACAGGCAACTCTGTCTCATGACCAAGGGAAACTGCAGGCCACTGTTGTTGCAGTTGGCTGCGATGTTGATGAAGACAAGCGCGGTTTGCGACGGTTCGGCCTGGAAGAGCTCAGAAAGCTTGGATTCGGCCAAAGAACGCGTGCCGTTTTCCGCCGATTGGACCCTCTCGAGCAATAAGAGCACCTGAGACTCCATTTGGCGTGTTTTGATAGTCTTTTTTTGTGCTTTAACAGCGTAGAAAAAGAATTATACAAAAATTTGGTGATGAGGAATTTCTGAAAAACAAACAATCGGAATCGAAAAATCAGAGAGCATTTCCTATCAGTTACACTAAATCTACCACCAATTGAACACAAACCAGAACAATGGCAGACGAACAACACGAAGGCGCCTCATTCTCAGAACAGATTCTAGAAGCTGCCCGTTTCAACAACACCGATCTCCTCTCAGAAATCATCGAAAGAATCACAAGTTCTGCCAAAGACGAGGAATCCGCAACTGAAACCATCTTCAAAGCCATCAACGACTCCCACGACGCATTGGGAAACACTGCCCTTCATATTTCCAGTAGCAGAGGAAACTACGAAGTGCTGGATGTGCTCCTGGATCAGCACGGGGTTGAAGTGGATCCTCGCAACAGACTAGACGGAGACACACCGTTGCATATGGCTGTCAGATATGCTGCCGAAGAACCTGAACACGGTGCGTTTATTGCGGAAGAGTTGATTGACGCGGGTGCGGATGTGAGATCTTTGAACAATGGAGGTTTGAAACCGATTGATCTTGTGGCAAAGAACGAGGAATCTGGTAAATTGTTGCAGTTGCTGCAGAGTGCAGAGTATGCCATTGTTGCCGAAAGAGAAGAAGCACAGAAGTTGCAAGAGTTAGCTAGAGAGGAAGAACTAGACGGGGGTTCTGCGTCTGAATCAGAGGATGAATGAGGTCAGAATGATGTCTCTTGCTATTAGTTTCATAAATTATGTACGTATAGAAAGGTTTATGAAACGCACACTTTTTCAGATTGAGAAGTTATCCGTAGCTGTTTTGTTCCAGTTCTGAAGCGCTTTGTGTGCTGACTGTTTGGTGAGTGTGTATTCTAAATTGGATTCTTTAGTCTCTAGGTATTCTCTGAGATCAGAATCTTCCAGCAATGGTTGTATCTGTTTGAACAGTTGATATCTTGATAACACACTTTCACCGTTTGGACGAACATATTGTTTCTTGGAATAGAATCCTTCTTTGACACCTTTTTGAATGGACTCCTGAATATGGTTATGTGGTAAGTGAATCAACGAAGTGACTGATGGGGTCTTGTCATCACATTTTTCAAAGTCATGTCCCAATGTAGTTGGTATGACATCAAAATAGTTCAGTTTAGACTTTACGTCACTATCATCTGGCTTAAACCTGTCTCTAAAACATCTCTGAACTGCTTCATTGTCAATCAAATCACCAGTAATAACTAGATACTTTAAGTAAACGCGTTCTGTATCAATGATCAAACCGGATAGTCCATTCAATAACGATTTCAGTTGACAGATAGTCAGCTTATCCGAACAACTCTTACTCAATGTCATTGGAGAATCTCTTCTCCCAGGTTTAGTCCTCACTCTTCCATTAATCTTATAATTCTCTCTTCCTCTAATAACGCCACCTTCCAATTCGCTGTCTTTATCGTATTCCCAATCCTGTTGATGCTCATCATATGACAATTCCAAACTGCAGTCCCCACATGGTGGTTCAGAGATGTATAATGCAAAATATATCCCTTTCCTTAATCTGAACTTCCCAGAATCTCCATCGCTTTCTATGTATTCACTTTCCAGACCTTTCTTCAGTTTCAGACACTCATTAACAAGAAATCTATTAAGTCCTCTAATCGCCAATATCTCTGCATGACAATCATGTAGCAGTTTCCCATTTCCGCACTTCCTTATCACTTCATCGGACAGTGCCTTCACTCCCGTAGTGACTGAAATTGTATCGAATGACTGAATATCATCTGTTCTATGGATGGCGACGATTCCTGCAAGGACTGTCCATTCTTTGACACCATTTGACTTCGGTATTGGTTTCCCTTTGTTGGGCAGAGAATGGAATTTTGTAATGATTTTGCGGGCTATCTGATCACCCAGTGGATCATTAATCTGGATTGTCATTGGAATGTAGCATGGAAAACCTTCTCTTGTTGAGGAGGAATTGGCCGTTTATTGATTTGGTGACGTTGATTGTTTACGAATGTTGAAGTTAATCTGAAATTTTTTGTGTCAGTCACATGATATGATCGATACTTACTTCATGTTATAATAATCATGATAATGTACATGGTCTAATCTAGGTCGCTTCATGCGAGAGTACAGATTCTCAACATTAACATGTTCATTAAAAATACAAGTATCCCCAATATTATACAAGATCGAAAAATCATTAAATTCAAACTTCCAAATCACAAATCAAACTTGAAATCAACAGATGCAATAATCTTGTCCAATCCTCCTAGTGATCTATATTTGGTAAACTTCAACAATTCTTTCTCCTTTTGTTCTTCATATGCTGCTTTTGCTGCATTTTGAATAGCGTCACTCTTAGCTCTGTCGTTCTCAAGCCTTTTGGTTTCTTGGTAATACATTCTTGCTCTGGTGGTCAATCTCGAGAACGGATCACTTGCTGCCTTAACACCAGATCTTTTCTGTTCCGTATGTTTCAATTCTGCTTTTCTAACAGACAGAGTATTCAGTTTTCTATTTCTTTCTGATATTTTAGCAGTCACGGAATCATTTGCCAATTTGCTTGTGTTGACTTTATCAAACTGTTGCGAAATTTCATTATATTCTTTGGTCAATCTTTGAATCTCTGCCAAATCATTACGATCTCTAGCAACATCTAGTTGTTGCTTCACCTTCAGTTTTTGTCCCAAGACACTTGAACCTGCTTCAGTCTTATTGTATTTACCCTTGTTCTTCATGTAGTCGTCAAAAACAGCACCTTCTAATTTAGTTCTGGAAAATGCCTTCAACTCTTGCAGTTTGTATTCAAACTCTGAAAGTGGTGGCAATGAAACTCTCTTACCAGCAGCATTAGCTAAACCAATGTAATCTTTGTATTTGATGAATTCTTCAGGTTTGATAGGCTCATCACTCAGGAAACCAAATTGGAAATTCTTACGGTCTTTACCTGGCTGTGACAATGTGAAATATCTATCCGTTCTGATCTTATTCTCACCAAAAACATATGGTTTACCTGTAACAACAGCATCAATTCTAACCATACGATGTTCAGTTCTTGAGACTCTAATCTTACCATAAGTACCTGCAATAACCTCATCAAAGTTTGGATAGAAACAGAATTTTTCAGCAATTGTATGACCGGTTCTAATGGCATTGACATCTTTCAATTCAACTTCTCTTCTCTTTGTAGATTCAGCCCATTCGACTTGTGAAGTGGCGTTGAAATCAGGTTCATAATCATCTTCTTCATCAATATCACCTAAATCATAACCATCACTGTCTTCTTCTTCTTCTTCGTCATCTTCATCGTCATAATCGTCGTAATCCCTTGAAGTCTTCCTGCTTTTCTTTTCTCTCTGTTGTTTTAATTTGGAACGAATTGATGATTTGACAGATTTAGCACTTTCTTTAACCTTTTTAGATCTTGAAGTACGTTGTTCTTTCTCCAGTTTGTTTTGTTTGGCTCTCTGTCTCAATAACTTACGTTCATTAAACTTCTGGATTTCCTGGGAACGTTCGAAAAGGATATTTTCCCTCTCCACTTCAGGCAGATCTTCCAACTCCTCTCTGTCGTTCTCATTCTTATATTTACCTTCTAATGGGTATGGATTGACGTCTTCTTCTTCTTCATCGTCATCATGCCCAAGACCAGCCTCAGGATCATAATCATCTTCCTCGTCATCATCATCGACACCTTCGTCAATATTGTAAGCATCTTCGTCGTCTTCTTCTTCGTCAACTACCTTCTTCTTCTTTCTTTGATGACGGTCTGCAGAACTAGCACGCTTGGAGTGCAATGCTTCGTTGTCGCTATCAATTTCGGAGTCAGAGCCACCAGCACCGGCCAAAGCCAACAAATCTTCTTCTAAGTCACTCATACTTGGTTTATTATGCTGAGTTTGGAGTAGATCAAGAAGTTCGAGTACTTTCCTTGAATGATCAAAACAGTAAACCTAAATTCCGACCTATTCAGTTCCGACCAAAAGGTGCCCATCGCAACAAACCACAAACACATAAATTCACGTGACCAAAACAATCGAATCGGGATAATTTTGTATACAATTAACGAGAAAGGTTTGGAACTATCAGATTATCCAAGTCATATTAGCCTTTCAGAGATATCGCACAAACATTTATAAAAGACAATGTCACAGAGGCCTACAGCTAAGCGTTCGCCATCGATTTTGGTCACAGATGCCAGAAATCCCAACTACAAGAGTGCTCCTTTCGCAGGTAATGCACACAACAGAAGCATGATGAAGAACAGAGCACCATCTCCTTTGGGTTACGGGTCCTTTATAGCTGGTGGCTCTGGGAGCAGTGGTTCATCCTCAAGAGATAGAAATGTGAGGAAACGGAACAGTGGGAAGTTTAGTGACATATCGATAAACAATATATTGAGTGACGTTAGTGACATTCCATCCGGAAGAAGAGAAGAAAGACTGTCTAACAATTCATTCAATATGGAGTTCTCAGCAGATCCAACGAAGAGGCCGTACTCGAAACAGTTTCAAAGTTTACCATCCAGAACTTCCAAGACTTCTCAGAAATTAGTGCTTATTCCAGATGAAGATGAAGAAAGAAACCATCAAGATGCATCAAGAAATAGTACTGGTGTAATTCCAAGGCCTAAATCATCCAGATCCAAAGCAGAAAGGATGTCAAAGGAGAAAAGAGGAAAAAGGCTATCTCGAGTAACTGCATATTTAGTCTCAGAGCGATTTGACCTCAAACAAACATCCAAATTCCTATCTGAGACCCATGACATCACACCTAGAGTATATGATGAGGTGCTATACAGTCCTTACTGTCTACCCTTGTTACCTGGAAGAGATGGTTTCAGAATAAAATCAAATCAATCTGCCAAAAATTCAAAAGGTGAAACATTCATGGAAAGACTTATAGATTCGTCAGAAAAGAGAGATCACCATTATGAATACTATAGCGGTGTTGAAACGCCAGAAGATGCCAATAATAATTATGAGATAGACAAAGCTGCTGAAGATGAAGAAGGAACACCTGGTCCATTTGACCCATCCGAACCACAATTTTTTGCAGAAGAAATGGAGCCTGAGAATTTACCTGGTCCAAGTGCAAAGAATTTAGAAATGGTTAAACATCATGCTGAAATGTTTATTTTTGAGTATGGTGTTGTTGTGTTTTGGAATTTCACAGAGATTCAGGAAAAGAACATTCTCGGTGATATATCATTCGCCAGAAATGAGAATGACCATAAACAATTAGTGATTAGACCTCTAGATGAAAATGATATTGAGATTGAACAATTCCATTTTGAATATGATATGGAGACAGAGAGACCAAGGATTTTTAATGATATGATTACGTTACGTTCCGGTGATCATTTAATCAAATTGACTATGTCTCATGCAATTGCACAATCTACAAAACTATTAAGATTTGAATCAAGAATTTCACCAATTTTATATTCAGTGTCGAAATTACCTAAGAGATTAGCTTTGACTGGTAAGTTAGGTCTCAAGAGAGAACAACTGATGAAAAAGTCAGGTAAACTATTCAAGCTACGCGTTGATGTCAATCTGTCATCTAGTGTTTTAGATACACCTGAATTCTTTTGGTCTTTTGAACCAAGTTTACATCCATTATACACTGCTACAAAGGAATATTTGGAGATTGATCAGAGAGTGGAAGTATTGAATGATCGTTGTAAAGTATTCTTGGAATTCATTGATATTGTTGCTGATAGTGTTGCTGAAAAGAATATGACTAGAATCACATACATGATTATCACAGTTTTTTTCCTATCATTGGTCGTTTCATGTTTTGAAATTTTTGTCAGATATAACATCATTGAAAGAGCAAAGCAACACAATTAATGCTTACAAGACAATTACTGAAAGTATAATTAAACCATCTGCATATTTATATATTCAAATCAAATGTAGTTATAAAGTTTATTTCTTTGAACCATATTTGTTAACAGATTTACCATCTGGGATAGTGAAGAAAACAGCTGCCTTACCATCTTCAGCTTTCTTATCTAAACGGTAGTAACCCTTTCTTTCGAACTGGATAATGTCACCAACTTCAAAGTTATTGACGTTGACATCAGCTAAACCAGCAGTGTGGAATTCAGTATCTGGAGTCAAGAAGTTTTCGAAATCATCACCTTCTTCTAACTTGTCTTTGGTGATCAAGTGATCGAAATCAACCAAGTCAACTTCGACCTTGTCTTCAGTGTCAGCTAACCAAGTAAATTTATGTTTGGTCTTTCTGAAATCACCATCCAAATGCAATTTAGCTTCAACAGATTTAACATGCTCACCTTCTTTGACCAATTTGGTGACGATAACGTTACCCCAATCCATCAAAGTTAATTCTTCACCATCTTCTAAAGAATCAGCATCGTCTTGATCAATGATCAAATCAGAAAAGTAGACAACATCTTTTTCACCGACGTCTGGGTTCTTTTTGTGTTTTGGTTTCTTTTCAGTGTATGGTTTTTCAGGACCATCGACTAAATGAACTTTAACTGGGTTAACAACAGCAGTATGACGAGGAGCAACTGGATCAATGATCTTCTTGTTCATGGCCCAGATGACGTTCCAGTCCAAGTTGATGATGTTTCTAGATGGACCTTGTGCGATGACGAAGTTCTTCAAACCTTCAACAGTCATACCTCTACGTCTGACACCTCTTACAGTTGGGAATCTTGGATCATCCCAATTACCAACTAATTCCTTATCAACAAACCATTGTAATTTTCTCTTAGATAACAAAGTTCTGACAAAGTTAACTCTTGCGAAATCCCAGATGTGGACTTTTCTCAAGTTCAAGGCGTTCAAGAACCATTCGTATTGTGGGTTACGATCTCTGTATTCAATGGTTCTCAAAGCATGTGTAACACCTTCCAAAGCATCAACGACTGGCACACAGAAATCATAAGTTGGGTACATTTTCCATTGGGTACCGGTTCTGTGATGCGGAGTCAAGTTACATCTATAAATGACTGGATCTCTCATAGCCTTGTTTGGGTTGTCAAATGAGATCTTAGCACGGATACAGTTCTTCAAACCTTCTTCGGTACCATTCTTCATTTCTTCGTTGAAGATTCTCAAGTTTTCTTCAACTGAACGGTCTCTTCTTTCAGATGGGATACCGTCCATTCTTTCAGCTCTCATTTTTTCTTGAGGAGTGTCATCAGCGTAGGCTTTACCTTCTTTGATTAATTGGACAGCTAATTCGTACATCTTGTCAAAGTAGTCTGATGAGAACGTGGTTTTGTCACCTTTGATACCCAATAATTTCAAATCTTCAATAATGGAGTCCTGGAATTCAGTTTTTTCTTTAGATGGATTGGTATCATCGAATCTAATGATTAATTTACCATTGTACTGATCGGCAAAGTATTTGTTCAAAATAGCAGCTTTGGCATGACCAATATGCAAGTATCCAGATGGTTCAGGTGGGAATCTAGTGACGACTTGACCCTCAATAGCATCTTGTAAGTCAATATCGAAGTTGGCTTTATGAGATTCTTTCTTACCACCTGCAGCAGCAGTAGCAGCAGCTTTACCTTTCTTCTTCAATTCAGCAGTTGCTTCAGCGAATAATTTAACAATACCGTTGAATTTGTGGTCTGATTCTAAGAATAAGTACCACCTTGAAACGTTAATGTAGACAGTGTTCTTGATAATGGAACCAACCATACCGTTAGATCTTAAAGCACCCCAGACAGCAACATCAGCAACAGATGGTTTGTAACCAACGATGAAGGATCTGAAGTTCAAATGGTTGTCTAATTTTTCTAAAGAGACAGCCAATTTCTTGAAATCTTTGATGGTTAATTCAGCATCAGCAAAGGTGATCCATTCCTTGGATTCTTCCACAGCTGGTAATATTTCTGGGTAGGCTTGACCTAATTGGACAAGGACGTCCTTGAAGGTTTCTTCACCTTTCTTCAAGACGGCGTTGGCACCATCGATGGCTTTTTCGTCAGCGAAGTCGATTTTGACAGCGTCTTCGGTCAATGTGTTCACGAAGGCAGCAGCAATCAAAGCAGCGTATGCAACGACTGGGGCTTTTGCAGCAACAGACAAAGTGTAGGACATTTTGATACTTCTTGGAGGAGGGAGTTATAGGATCTGGAAGTGGAAAGTTAAAATCGTTGAAAAAAATATGGGAAAATATGTGGTTTGAAGCGTTTGAAAATTTTCAGTATAAACAATTTTTTGAAGCTCATCTCTGGATTTGTTTGCACTTTGTGTCAATAGTTGCCACTGTTTTCTACTTGTTTTGGATAAAATGACAACAAAACAGCTTAGTATCACAGCAAGATCAGAAGCCACGTCTTTGAGACAGCCAAGAGAACTCACTTCATATTCCAGAACTTTCGATGGTGATTACGTTAACGATGATTCTTCATTGAGTTACTACTTCTTACCAGATTCAGATATCGGTACCAACATCGACCTTCAGGCAGGATTCAACAAGTTCAAGAAGACTGATGAATCAAAGGATGGTGATTTTGATGGTCTTTTGGGTGCTATTCAAGAATACGAATCGAAAAATAACACAACGGTGAAAACTAACATCATTACTTGGAGAGGTATCTTAACCAAATTGTTGACGCTGCCTTACAACATGAGAGATCCATTTGACTTGAACTTAGTCTACTTTGATGGTCATATTTTTATCAAGGAAGACAAAATGAAGAGACAGTTGAAAGAACAAACCCCAAATCTAGAACATCAGAAATTGATATACTCAGGTTATAAATTTGAAAGTATTGCAACTATCCCAAACCCATTATCGCAAGTGTCGAGAGCTACTATTGAAAAGAGATTTAAGAAAGTGGTGAATAACATTGAACAATATTGTTCAGTTGTGAGAACCGGTGTTGGTAAATCAAAGATCATTATTGGCGGTGAAGTCGATTGTGTGTGGGATTACAAACCAGAAGATGGTAATCCATTGAGTCATTACGTTGAATTAAAAACTTCTAAAATTATCAATGAACCTAAAGATTCAGTCAATTTTGAAAAGAAATTATACAAGACGTGGGCACAGACATTTTTATTGGGTATAAGTAAAATTGTTTATGGGTTCAGAGATGATTCATTGACCTTAAGAAGTGTTGAACAGTACCAAACTGAAGAAATCCCAGTGTTATTAAAGTCTAATCCATTCAACAATAACCCAAACAAGATCAATTGTATTGATTCTTTGAAATGGTATGGTGCTGTCATTGACTGGATCGTCAAGGAGATACCTCAAGATGAGACAAAAGTGTGGAACTTACGTTACGATCCAAATGTCAGATCAATGGTGTTGTCACTTGCAGATGAAAATATCACTAGCAATGCGCTAAATGGTGGTATCGTCACTGATAAATTCAAGGAATGGAGATTGAAAAAGAGAGAAACGAAGGATTAGGTTGTTATGAAATTGTATTATACGAAATGACATAATTTTATTGTATATTAGAGAACGAATATTAACAGATTATTCTGATTTAGACAATTCTTCATCGTAGACACTGTATAAATCCTTAACAAATGCTCTGAAGAACTTCTTCCTGCCAACTTTGCTGATCTCATTGAAGTCGCTCTCATCAAGTTCAAATGTGAAGATATTCAGCGCATCGACTAATCTTTCTTCCTTTGATGAAGTGGTCAATGGAATAATACCTTGTTGGTAGACCCATCTCAACAGAATCTGAGTTTCAGTCCTTCCATATCTTTCAGCCAATTTTGGTAATAGCTCATCCAATGGTCCAGGTCTTGCTCTAAACAGTGGTGCCAATGGAGAAAATGACTCCAACACAATTTCATTCTCCTTGGCATATTCAATAATACCCGGAGTTTGTTCTTGCAAGTAGGCATGGAATTCAATCTGATTGACCTGTGGTTTATACTTTCCAACACTTTGAATTCTTTTTAAGTATTCGATTGAGAAGTTACTGACACCAATGCTCTTCACGAGGCCTTCTTCGTACAGTTTCTCAACTTGTAGCCATGCTTCTTCAACAGTCAATCCAACCCGTTCTTTAGTGATATTAGGCTCATGCAACAAGTATAAGTCCAAATAATCAACATCCAATTCCTTCAATGCTGTCTTTCCTGATTCATAAGGACCACTTGATTTCGTTCTGACATACGCTGAAGGACTATACTTATCAGTAATGAACAACTCCTTTCTATCGATTCCTGACTTCTTGATCCCTAATCCGACCTCGTTATGTGTGGTGTAGGTCTCTGCTGTATCGATGTGTCTAAATCCCACTTTGATTGCCTTTGAGATTGAATTGACAAGTTCGTGGATTGTCTCATTTTGTTGTTCTGCAGGTTTGGCTTTCTTGATCTTTTGCCATGCAGTTCCTGAACCGTATCCAATTGCTGGGATCTGGATATCCGTAGAGGGAACAGTGACAGTAGGGATGCGTTGAATGGTCATTTTAGTATGATTGTGTCCTGAGAGAGGGTTGTGTGGTGAAGATTCAGGATTTTTTTTACTTCTTTTTCCCTTATCGCTTACTCTTCCAAATCGGACGTAATTGCGAAGATCTACCTACATCAACGATTCATTAATTGCGTAGAATATATCAAACCTATTAAAACTATTAAAATGAAAACTTCTATCTTGCTCTTGATAAACTGGCAGTGTTCAGATGGACATTGATGTCTAGTTTATCTGTCTTTTCTTCAATATCTCTCATTCTGTAGTTCTGTCTATCAATCTCCTCACTTTGAGTCATTGCTAATTTCTTCAATCTTCCACTGATTTTGGCAACTTCGTCCAAATTCTCACCAATTTCCATCTCCATCTCATCATCTTCACTGTCATGCTCGAATCGGTAACGTTTTGCTTCAGATTTGTATTTTTCTTGTCTGTACTTGGCAGCAACAGAATCGGTAATTTCATTGTCGTGGATATTCAGCGAATTATTGACTCTATTAGCAGATTGTGACATTTCTCTTCGTTGCTGCTCTCTTTCCACTTTACCTTGAATATGTTCATTCTTGATTCTTTCTTCTTCTTGACGTAATCTTCTTGATTTTGTGAATGGATTTTTCATATTTGGTTTAAACATACTTCTATTGTAATGATGCAATTCAGTAATCTTCTCTTTAGAGATCTTTTGTTGCTTCTCAGCCAGTGACAAGTTTGCTTCAATGTCCTGTATAGCCTCTGATTGTGAACCTAACATACCAACGGTATTCAAACCTGACTTTTCAGCTTCTCGTGCCATTTGTAATGTGTTTCTTAATGATCCAATAGTTTTGATCTTTTCTTCTCTAATTTCATCTTTGACTTTAATAACTTCTTCATCTTCTTCACGCATGGCTCTTTCTTCTTCTGTTTCTTCATGCACTGGTTCTTCTTCAATAGCTTGTATTTGATAAGCATCATTATTAAGATCATCATAGTTAACTTCCCCATCATGATAAGTATCATCATTCAAATCAAGAGTTTGAGTTCTTTGAATAGGTGCTTGTTGATATGACTGTTGCTGCTGATATGGCTGTTGTTGCTTTGCTTGTGGGGGTTGCTGTTGCTGATGACGAGACTGATATCTGTCATACGTGGAACGTTCTTGTGTCTGATAAGGATTTGATCGACTTTCACCTTGTTGTCTGGCATATGGATTTGCAGAAGCACCATTTGGTAATGATCCATAACTTGTTTCATTGTTGTTACCATATGGATTGGATGAAGTGTTGGTTGAATCACCACTGTTTAAATTCCCATACGGATTACCAGATGAAACAGTGGATGATGGGTCGCCACTAGATGAAGAGCCCGGCTTCTCACTCAAGTCTTCTTCTGGTTCCTCATTCTTTGCAAATGGAGAGTACTTCTTCTTCTGAATCTGCTGTCCGTACTGTTGAGCATACTGTCCAAACTCTCCAAACTGTTTCTCCTTTTGCTTGTACAGCCTCTTCGTAGGCAGATTTTTCTCCTCCATTTTGTCGTGGATATTCTTTTCGAACTCATCCTGGTCCTTTGGCTTGACCTTGAAAAACTTCTTGATTTTACTCATGCTATGGTGTCACTTTGTGATAGGTTAAGAAACTTGATAAGAACGAAAGGCTTCAAATTGTGTTATTTTTGGAGCATTTTTCGGCTATGGTAGAACCCGGTTTTGGACGCAAAGGGAGGCCGTTGGCTCACAACCAATTGTTTACGTAATGAATATGTAATTAAATTTCCTAATATGGAAATGCGCGAATTCTCTTTTTCAAACGCGCCAAAGCCAAACTCGAATTCGATATGGCTGGCACAAACAAAGAGTTCAGACTAGAATCATTTTAGATAGTTTTAGACGATATCAGGCATTGTTTTCTTGCTAGATTTATAGCCAGGAAGGAGAATATTATTACCAGACGTTTTACGCCTTCGTTCTGCTGAATTTTAGGATGTTGTTGCTCCGGAACAAAGAGAGACCATACAGTCTTCCCAGAAGAAGAGTAAGGTTCAGAGCAGAAGAAAGTGAGAGCGAGAGTGAGAAAGAAGAAGTCGTGGAAACAGTAAAAGTACCAAGTACTGAACCCGTTCGATACCAGCCAGAAGAAGAACCGGAGGAAATTCAAAAGGATGTGTCAAAGCACAAGCGAATCTCAATTACTCCAGATACCGATCCCAGATATGAGGAGCAGAGGAAACTAAAACATAAATATTATGTGTTGAAGGAAGAGATCAGGAAGGAAAGAGAGAATACGCCAGTCATTTTGGAGAATGAGGACTTGAGTACGAGGCATATTGAATCTACAAAGAAGATAAAGACAATGTGGCAGAGTATTATTAATAAATATAGTGCATATGATGAAGATAACCAGGGTGATTTGATTAATTTGGATGACATGAGTATTGAGGCAGACACTGGTCATTTGCATAATTTGAGCTACAGAATGAATAATGATATGTGGAGTCGGGATCTTAGTGGTGAGGAGGATGAAGATGACTACGATGAAGAAGATTATGATTATGAGTTTGAAGTTGAATCTGGTAATGATATTACCTCTAATTTAGATCCAATCAATTTATTGGATTTTACACCTGCCTATTCAAAGAGGACCACTAGATTGCACATCGGAGTGCCATCAAGATCTACTTCGATCTCTCCCCAGAAGGGTTATAAGTCAACCCCAGTCAAGGCATTGAAATCATTCCGTCCAAAATATAAAGTGTTTGATGATGCTGATTCAGACTCGGAATCTGATTATGAACCAGAAAGAAGAGGGGAAGAGAGAATCAAAAGAAGGGGACCGGATTCAGAAGGACGTGAAGAGACACAGCAACAGATTCGCTCTCAACCTGACCTTCAGCCTCAACCTGACCTTCAACCTCAACCCCAGCCACAATATTCTCAACGTCTACACTACCAACAACTATACCAATCCTATCAGCCAAGTTACATGCCACAATATCAACTACAATATGCATATCAGTACCTTCTACAGCCTCAACAATCATACCAAATCCAGTATCCTTCACCACAATATCAACAAACATTACAACCACAGCCTACACCACCTCAATATCAACAACGACAACATACAGAGTATCACCTACCAGTTTATCCCCAATTGCAAGAACAAGCTGAAGCTCAAGCTCAACAGCTGCCTACTCCAACTGAATCAATCTCATCTGATTTAGGCAATGAAGTTGAACCTGAGAGACAGGATGTTGAAGTAGTGCAAAGTGGACATCAAGAAATTGAGAAATCAAATGATCCATCATTACCGCAATCAGGAGCAGAGCTTCAATTCGATCCTCCACTGCCAATTGGAATTGATCCCCTGCCTGTGTTTGGACCCTTGACTGAGGAAGAATCTAAGACCCAATCAGCAAACAAATCCCCTGCAAAGTTACCAGGACCTTCCCGACTCACCAAGCTATTATCGCCACCTCCTTCTGCTCACAAGCCAACTGAAGAAGAAAACAGGAAAGTATCCCTGGAACCTATTGGACCACCACCATCCCCATTAGCGAACAAAAGAGCATATGAAGATCATCACGAAACCACTGTTTTTTCCTCCTCTCGATCATATACTGGAATTGTTCCTATGAATCCATTCAGTTTGATGAAGCCAGAGCAAGATCAAAGAATAAAAGGTGTTCATGCCTTCCTGCAGAAGAAACAGTATGAAAAGATCAATGGGTTAGTACCGTTAGTTGGTGGATATGTGAATAAAGAAGTATCTTATAAGTCATCAAGAGATCATCATAGAAGTCATCACAGAGATCATCATCATCATAAATCAAAATCTGGAAATCATTCTTCATCCCCATCACACAGAGACACATCATCCCACAAATCCAAGATTCCTGTCAAACCAGCCAATCCATTTGCGTCAATTCTAAAACCTGTGAATCCTTTCCTTGCACTAAGAACAGAAATCCCACAAAGGATCCCAGATGAACCAAAGCTTACAAGTGATCCAATCTGCTTACTTTCTGCTAGACCAACACCACTTCCATCAAGACCGCAATCACCACATTCTTCCCGTTCTGCACATTTAGTTCCTAAGAAGACTCCATTACCTTCTGAGTCAATGAGAAATGATCCAATGATGTTATTAACGCCATCAAGAAAAGTCCATTCATCAGGCGGATTGGGTAAATTAGAGATGTCTAGTGATGCCAGAGTTAAGCTGTTGCTTACTAGTGTTGAGAAAAGAGTTGCCGGCGAGACGATAAAAATGGGTAGTTTGATTCCTGCAGACAAAGCTGGCCCTCCTAAGTTCCCAAAACTGGCTCATGCTGAATATTCTATACCTAATGTGAAAGTTGTTGAAGACAGCGTGTTTGAAGTGAGAACTGTTACAGAGCCTGATACTGGAGAGCCTAAAATAAGAGAGAAACCAGTCGAAGCTGTGACTATTGATAGTGACCAAGACGACGAAGAAGACAAAGAACTGGTATCATCATCCCCATTACATTACACCTTTGTCAATGACCGCAATTCGTTCAAACGTCCAAAACTTCCACCATCAAAATTAACATCAACCTCATCATCGAAAAGAGCCTCACTGGATCCATCAATTCCTTCCTTGACAACACCATCTAAACCCCATATATCAACCATTTCAAAATCAAATCCATCTACAGTTCTAAGAACGCACTCAACCCCAGTCAGATCAACTTCATCAAAGTCGAGATCTCAACCATCAACCACGCTAAGAACCACTCTTGCCACTTCCCTCAAAAGACCATCCTCTTCACTATCTCTGACTAAACCAACGGCATCGATGTTCTATTCGAGAAAGCCATCTCGTGCTGACTCACGACCACCACCGAGATCTAGTTCAATGACGAGATTCTATGAAAGAGGAATAAGAAAAGAATCTGATCCGTTGAACTTATTAACGCCGAATAAATCAGAGAGGTTTAGATCGATTTAGTGAGATGTTTGGAAAGTTTGTATTATTTTAATGATTAATGAATTATAATAGATACGTTATATATGACGTAGAACGGCACATTCTAGTCGTCTTTGAGTTTTGGGCCAGACATAGTGAAGTTGCCCCTTCTCTAATTATACCTCCTTAATGTAGGGTACATACAGTACACACAATCATCCAATGATCTCATAAATTAAAAAGTATATAAAACACAACTCGATTGTTCATTGGTATACTTACCACTTCATAATCATCAATTTCTTATCTTCTTTGAACTTCTTGATCTATGTCTTGCAGAAGTTGGACTCACTCTAGGTGTATAAAACTTGGTATAACCACCATATCCTAACTGATGAGGAGTCTGGTATGGGTTCTGCATGGGAGTCTGAGGAACATTACCAACTCCGCCCTGAGGACCCTGTGACACAGGACCATTTTCAATCTGATTTCTGTTTCCTCCAGTCTGTGCATGGTTTCTATATGTACCAAAAGCAGCGTTAGTCAAGACTAATGAACCAACAGTAATCAATAATAAGAAAAACATAGATTTCCAAGAAATAGGTTTAATGAATCCATTAATTATCTCAGCAAATGTCTCTGCTCCGATCTTCGCACGACCAACCGTTGTTGGATCTCTGAGCATACATCTTTCAAATTCTGAACATACTTTTTCTGTTGTTGGGACACGTTGGCCTGGTTGACAGTTATTTCTGATGTATTCTCTGGAACATAGTTCAATTTCTTGAAGGATGTCGTTTGCATATGAATCAACTTTGCTTTCAACATCTGCTCTGACGGTGGAGATAAATGAATAGACAAAATACAGAAGGATGGAAACAATAGCGACATTGAACAGCAGTTGCAGATATAAGGACAAAACATATGGTAGTTGTGGGTCCACTAAAGCTCTTAATGTTTTTTTAAACCATGTTCTTTTATTCTTCTTTTGTTTCCTGGATGATGATCTGGAATCTTTCTTTTTGTCTTCAGGATGGTGAAGATCTTGCTCATCTTCCTCGCCATTTTGATCGTCTATCCATTCATTTTCAGCGAGACTTTTGGATTTCTTTGGTGATGTGGATGTATATGGACTTTTGAAACTTCTCTTTGTACCTCCATTGATTGAATCAGTTAACGGACTTGAGAATTTGGTCTTGATGGATGAATGATGTTTAGATGATATATATTCCTTCTTGGGACTGATAACGACCGACTTAGACACTTTCAAGGGATTCAACTCACCATTTTGATTCAGTGCTGATGATAATTCTGGTTTCAAACTGACTAGTTTCAGAGAAATATCTTTATCATAAGTAATTTTATTCTTCTTCAGTATACTATTTGGTATCGTGCTTGATTTACTCCCGGGTAACGGAGTAAACGATTCTGTCTCAGTAATACCAGATCCATAACTCAACAATCTATTAGTTAATGATTTTCTATGTAAGCTGATATTTCTTGTACTTGCTCCAGATAATGGTGTACTTTCTAAAATATTATCCTCCTTTGCAGAAACTGGTGTGAATGGACTATCCTCAACAAGGTTCTTATGACGATACTCCTCTCTGTACATTGGTGTCTTTGGATCATTGAGAACCTGGTCATGCGTTATGGGAGTCATATTATAGACATCCATATCATCCAGGTCGCTTAGTTGACTATTGTTGGATTTGTTCATAATTGATGTGTTGGACAAATCACGGTTCAGATCTCTTGGACTGAGGACGTGATTCTGACGGAAGAGTTCATCGTGCCTTTTTTTGTCTTCATGAGAAACAGATTTGGGTGTTGACATTGTGTGGGTGCTTCTTTTTCGGTAGGGAAAGGATATGTGGTATAGTTATCTCAACAGTTCGTATTATTGTTTTGGTTTTTTCAGATTTGTTGTGAAATGTAAACAAGAAAGGGCACGAAAGCAAAAAAAAAATGCGATTTCTGTGGATCGAACACAGGACCTTCAGATTTCAAGATACACTTCAGTCTGACGCTCTCCCAACTGAGCTAAAGCCGCTGACATTAAAATTCTAAATTTGTGGTAGTACAGACAACATTCTGACTGGCAAAAGTGTTACTCACTTCTAATGATACAGGTTATGTATCAGTATCGGTGAAGTTCCAGAATTTTAGTATACGAGAGAATCAACTGAGTTTATAGTTACACCAATATAAGTCTTTTTCTAGAAAAAAAAAGATAGTACGACGTTTGAACCACATCCTAAGAAAAGTTAGTTGAATTAGAAGGATGAATCAAGGAAGAGCCAAAAGAGAACAGAAACCCCAAAGAACGAGTCTCTAACTTTACAGCTTAGTAAGTAAATATGCAATAGTACAATAGTGATACAAAAAAAAATCGATAGATTTGGAAGTTCTTTAGGCTCAGAGATCGATGACAGGAAGGCGAGAGATCATCCAACTGAAGTTAATGAATCAAGATTCAAAAGCGAGAACATTATGATTTGCCTCTCTCTCCAGATTTTTTTTGCATCTAATTTGAACGGTTAACTGTACTATTTACGAGCACCTCTTGTACAGATGCATTACTACCGATTTTCAGGCCCTACAATGGATCCAGTAACCCCTGAACCTTCATCAACCTTCAAACTTGCAGTGAAATGAATGTTTGAAATGCCTATTACCGACTAGCATAATGGACTATTCATACTTCATATGGGAGGACAAGGAATGGAAATAATTAAAGTGTTTTTTCATCTAACAGTCTATACCTTTCTTTGTGAGTTTTTTTGTTGACAATCATTAGCATACTGAGCATAATCATAGAATTAACCACCATTGATCAAAACTGTAAACAGAAGGGGACAGAATCTCATGCCGAATGGAAATTCAGTAAAGAAAAGTACCAGCATCAGGCTTACAAGCTATGATAATTTGGACCCCAAATCTGAAGGCACAAAGTGAACATACTTTGTCTGTTATGTTTTTGAAACGGGCAGTATTTCTGACTGTGTTGAGGTCTGTCAAATGCTTCTTAAACAGAGATTACTTTACAGTGACTTCAACTTGTAGTCAATCATTGCCCTCCCTTCCTACTTCAGAGGAGCCTAAGTAGCAATATATCCCGACTGGATTCCAACCACTACGCTGTTACCCATTTCCTGAAAGAGTCCTCTCATTTATAATAAATAAACTAAACACCAAGATAAAGTAGTCATTACCCATATAAAAAGACCTCGCTCATAAAATCACCAGTAAAGAAAGCCTCATAGATTTATAATATCAAAGACCAAATTTCTAATGTTTATAGTGTAAACAGCAATGTAAATAATTCACATTTGAATAAATGTCTTGACTAAAGAATCCATGTCGAGCAAGAGTCATCATAAAAAAACCAACAATAAAAAAAGTGAATCATATTATATCAACCTAACATAAGCAGCCTGCTAAAAGAGATGGTCAACATCTGTCTCTTAGTAACACCGTCGTTAATCTCTGCTCTCATTTGATTTCTTCAACACCTGCTATTTCCAATAAATCACCAAATGTGTTTTCACTAGAATATAAGAAGTATAAGAAACCATCATCATCCTTATGTTCTGCAAAGATAGAGCTCAAAGAAGCAGCAGTTGGCGGTAATATGTCATCAACAAACATGAAGATGGCCTTTTCTGGAGGAATATTAATTCTTTTTCTAATGACGTAAACGAATTGACCCACTGTTAAATCATAAGGAACAAGGAACTTCTTCTTGTCAATTTCAGGGAGGTTGGACTTCTCTGCTCTTTCACAAATGATTGGAATACGGTTCTCGAATCTCTCAGCCATCTTTTGGGCTTCAGCTTTTCTCTTTTCTGTGTGGAGCATTGTTAGTAATATGCGATTAGATAACGAATGTTAAACGGCGACAGGAGACATACCGAAAGGAAACTCGTCCTTGAATTGGGATCTCATTGAGTGCTTGCTTAATCTGTAGTAAGGATTCTGTAACAGAAGTTAGTGTTCAGTCCTCAATTGATCACTGTTTGATGAAATTGAGACACTTTCCCTCCCTTTGCCTTCCAACTCCACAAAACAGCAACGAAAAGACGCGTTACTCACTGTGTTTTCTAGCAGAGAAAGATGGCAATCTCTGACGTGGTTATGGTTACTGTGCTAGTGTTCTCTCAGTGCTTATGAACAGCCCAAGAACTATCAGCTACGCTCTGTTTCACACTAAAATTGGCTTTGTTGTGGTAAACTAAGAAGATGCAAAAACAAACAAAAAGTGACGTTTTCAGATAAGCCCAAAACTCCCATCGGAGCAAACATTTTGTTTATGTGAAAATCACAATTTCGTGACGTAATAATATCTCCAACAAATCAAGGCTTGAATGATCAACTACTTGTACTCGAAAAGAAGAGCATCAACATCAACACTCCTCCACCAATCACCACGAAATGGCCAAGACTCCACACTTCCATCTCAGACCAGCAAAGAAGTTTATGCAGGCGACGGGAAACTGCGCGCAACAGGCGTCTGTCTATGGGGAGTGCATATTGCAGTCCTACACGGATTTGAGGAAAGGTCAGTGTGAGAAGGAGTTCCAGATGTTCAAGCTGTGTGTCTCGAAGCATTTGAAGTAGGAGAAGGGGGTAGTGCTACTGTTCTGGTATCTAGTGGGTGCCAGGTTGTTGAGAAATCAGGTTGCTGCTATTGTTGAGGGAACTCATTATTTATTATTCTATTTATTGAGTATTGTCTATTTATTAGTTGATGCTGTGCATTTTACAAATACTAGTTATTGCAAACGTCATCGTAGATTCTACCGCTCGGTACTAATGAATAACATTGATAATTTCTAAATACATAGATAATGGCTGAGAAACCTCTAAATTCTCAAGATTCTCAATTTGAAAATTGTGTCGTTGATAGATTGTTCTTCATCTGCAACAACCTCATTATCAACTTGTCTATATGGTTCTAATTCGCCTCTTAGCGTCTTTGACAATAATTCTTTATGCGTGGAGACGATATTTTCGAAATCAATGGTGTCTTTAACTAGTTCATATTGAACCAAGACATCATCAGTGGCTTCTAAACCACCCTTCTTTCTTAATCTCTGAATACGGTTAACTAATTCACGAGCAAGACCTTCAGTTTTCAATTCTGGGTAGATGTTGATATCTAAGATAATCAAGACACCTTGGTCAGTTCTGACTTCTTGACCGTCAACAGCTCTGTTTTCTGGTAGACCTCTTTGAACAGTTAAATCACCTTCAACTAAATCAATACCTGCAACTTGAATCTTACCAGTGGAAACATAAGATTGAACTTCTTCAGAAGACAAAGCTGGCAAAGCATCTTTAACTTTTTTAACTTCTTTCTTTAATTTCTTACCCAACACTGGCCAGTCAGCAGCAGCTTTGTATTCAACACCGTATTTCTTTTCATCCGAGGTGATGACTAAATCTCTAACGTTTAATTCTTCAGCGATATAACTTTTCAAAGCTTCAATATCTTTCAAATATTCTTCATCATTATGTAAGATGATTAATTCTTTCAATGGAGTTTTTAATGAAATCAATTTCTTTTCACGAATGTTACGACCTAAATCAATAACTTTTTGCATACGAGAAACAGCAGTTTCAATCTCTTCATCAAACAAATCTTCACGAACAACAGGGTATGATAAGAAATGAACAGAGTTGAAGTCTTCACCAAATTCACTTAAATCTTCATCTCTGAATAATGGTCTCAATCTTTGATAAATGGTTTCTGCTAAGAATGGAGTGAATGGAGCCATGGCTCTAACTAAACCGAACAATGCTTCAATTAAAGTGTTTAACGATTTCTTGGTATCATCTAATGAACCTTCACCTTTCAAACGACGTCTATTGAATCTGATGTACCAGTTAGTTAATTCATCAATGAAATTTAATAATCGTGGAACAACGGTATATAATCTGTATTCTTTCATTTCATCATTAATGAATTTGATTAATGATTGTAACGACGCTAAGATCCATCTATCCATAACATTGTCTGATTTCAATGAAGCATCATATTTAAAATCAAAATCCTCATTCTTTGTCAATAATGCAATTGAACCTTCCAAGAATTTAACAGAGTTCCACCAAGGCAACAAGACCTTGGAAACAACTTCTTTAACACCTTCTTCTTTGAATTTCAAAGTTTCAGCCTTTAAGACTGGTGAATTGATCAAATATAATCTTAATGCATCAGCACCATATTTATCTAAAACAATAGTTGGATCTGGATAATTTTTCAAACGTTTAGACATTTTCTTACCATCAGCAGCTAAGACAATACCACTAACAATGACATTTTTATAAGGAGCAGTGTTGAATAAATGGGTACCTAAGACTGTTAAAGTATAGAACCAACCTCTGGTTTGATCTAACCCTTCAGAGATGAAGTTAGCTGGGAATCTGTCGTGGAATTTATCTTTATTTTCGAATGGATAATGACCAGAAGCATAAGGCATGGAGCCTGATTCAAACCAACAATCAAAGACTTCTTCAACTCTTCTTAAGACACCTTTACCTTGTTTAGATGGAATGGTAATATCATCGATCTTATCACGATGTAAATCAGTGATATCAGTTCTTCCTGACAATTCTTGTAATTCTTCAATTGAACCAATACAGATAACTTCTTCAAAATCTTCAGAAACCCATAATGGGATAGGGGTACCCCAGTAACGGTTTCTTGAAACATTCCAATCACGAGCATTAGCAATCCAGTTAGAAAATCTCTTCTCTTTGATAGCGGATGGAACCCATCTGGTCTTATCAACATTGTTCAACATATCTGGGATGATTTCTTTGATACGAACAAACCAAGCTGGAACTGTTCTGTATAATAATGGGGTATCTGATCTCCAACAGAATGGGTAACTATGTCTAATTTGAGAAGCTAACAAGATCTTACCTGTTTCAGTCAAATGCTTGATAATCTTGGAATCAGCATCTTTAACATAAACACCGTCATATAAAGTGACTTCTGCGGTGAATTTACCATTATCATCGACTGGATTTGGTGGTAATAAATCAGAAGAAATAATACCGGCTTCGGTACATGCGTTAAAATCTTCTTCACCAAAAGCTGGAGCTTGATGAACAATACCAGTACCTGAATCATCAGAAACGTAACCGGCACCAATAACTCTAAATGCAGTATGTTTGAACTTTTCATAGAAGAAATCAAATGGAGGTTCATATTTCAATCCAATTAAATCTTTACCTTGAATCTTTTCAACGATTTTGAATTTTTCATTTTGTGGTTTCTTGTATAATGTTTTGATTAATTTTTCTAATAAAATGTAGTATTTATCAGCTTTTTCATCATAAATCTTAACATATTCAAAAGATGGGTTAACGGCTAATGCTAAATGGGATGGCAAAGTCCATGGAGTAGTGGTCCATGCAACTAACATAGTTTTTGGATCATCTAATAATGGGAAACCAACAGTGACAGCTGGATCAGAAACATCTTTATAATTCTGTTGAGCTTCGAAGTTAGCTAATGGAGTGGTCAAACCAGTAGAGTAAGGCATAACTCTAACACCTCTATAGACTTGGTTCTTGTCGAATAATTGTTTAAACACCCACCAAACTGACTCCATGAATTCTGGATATAAGGTTTTGTAATCATTATCAAAATCAATCCATCTACCTAAACGACCAATAGTCTTTCTCCATTCACCAGCATAACGCATAACAATAGCTCTACATTCTTCATTATATTTGTCAATACCCATGGCCATAACATCGTTTTTACCAGTAATACCTAATTTCTTGTCAATCTCATGTTCAATTGGAACACCATGAGTATCCCAACCAAATCTTCTTTCGACGTGGAAACCATTCATATTGGCATATCTAGGTACAATATCCTTGATGGTGGAAGCTAAAATATGACCATAATGAGGAGTACCGGTAGCAAATGGAGGACCATCAAAGAAGGCGAATTCTGGTTTACCTTCAGTTAATTCCAATGATCTGTGGAAAGCATCAATGTCGTTCCAGTGTTGAAGAACTTTCTCCTCTTCTCTTGGAAATGAGAAGGAGGTTTTGGCTTCTTCTTCAGACATCTTTTATTTGTTTGAATGTAGAATTTGTGACAGATTCAAGAAGATCAAATGATGGCATTTGTAATTTTTCGACTCGTTTTTTTTTTCATTTTCAACAAGTTCTGGTTTCTTGAGTCACGATGAATTCCGGTCACGCACGTGCAGCCATCCCGGAATATTCAAACAGGATAGCCACTATAAGGCTTGTTCATTAACAAGCTTGAGAATTGAATTTTGAATCGGTCAAGGTCACCAAAATTAGCTTAAACTTACGCTATCTTTTTACAAATTACTTGTTCTGCCTCTTTTGATCCCGATGGTGTCCCTGTTTTTAGGTCAAACAGGCCTGAAGCTCCCATGGAAGGAATAGAGATTCGAGATTCAAGAAGGTACCAGGCAGAAACTTTGGACGTTTGAAAAAGGTCCAAGCACAACCAGACATGTAAATTATCGTTCTTTCTTTCTTCTTTTTGCAAGCTTTTTGCTTTTTTTGTTTTTCTTGTCTCTAGCAACTTCGCTCTTTCGAAGTGTGTTTCGATCAGGGCATGCAAGTAGGTATTCAAAATTTGTTGATAATATTTTTATCAACTCATCAACTCTTCTTTCAATAGCAATCTTCTCGAATATTCTCATTAGTTCAGGCACTTGATCATCGACGAAGCCATGCTTTTGGATCCTCTTTTGGATTGGAAGAGATTAGTGAAACCCTCATTGTGCTTCTGCGTGCTCCATTACTTTCTCATATCCTTCCTGAGCACCTGTTAGAGGATGAGGCTAAAATTATCGATCAAATTATCTGGTTTGCTGAGTTTGATGGTTGAGTTCTTTGGTGCTATTATGTTTTAGAAATGCTGTGATGGAATTGCAAAACGAATTTTTATAATGCATATCGCGTTTTGAAATTTGTGTCTCTTTGTTTATGCTCCATCAACTAGATCTTCCAAAAGGCCCCAGCATGTCCTATCCACCTCGTACAACGATTATATTCAGTAACTTTCCCTCAGACTGGATCGTGGGCATTGACTTACAATTCTTCAACACAAACTCCATCCTCAAAGGAATCAAAAACATACCTGATGGCATACACGTAGTTCATTTTGCCAAAGATCAATCAAGTATACGATCTGGATTCTTCATCAATTCCAGAGAAAATCAGGTGGTGGTACTCTACTGGGATGTGAAAGACGAGACGATGCTGATTGGTGATGAAGTCGGTGAGATGAATGTTTCTAGAGAGATCAGTAAACTTCCAGAGTATTATTCATACATGATAAACTACCCACCTGATGAACACTGGGTAGAGTTGACGAGGTATATTGATTGGCAACAGGTGGAGTACACTCTACCCAAAAGGAACTATATTGATAGTGTGCTCACATCTACGGATGAGAATAATTTGTTGCTTGAAGCATTGAGGAAGAGTGCAGAGGATAGAAATCTTGCAAATGATCCAGTTGTGAACTCAATTATAGATCAGAGTGATGAAGAGATCAAGTATTCGTTGATTGATTTGAATAAGACAATAAGGCCTGATAGTTCGGCAGAGGAGAAAACACACGATTCGTTGGACAAGTCCTGGTTTTTGGAGCAGTTACTGATAACAAACTATAGTTCAAATTACAGACTTTTATTGAGTGAGTTTCAACAATGTTTTTTAAACACAATCATATTCGCAAATTATTCTAGCTCAATTCAGTGGTTGAAGATAATACGGGTGTTGCTGAACTGTACTGATATTGTGCTACAAAAAGAATCATTGTTTTCAGAGTTTCTGGATGTCTTATACATTCAGTTCTTGAAGTTTCCCGATGAGTACATTGATCAATTCATAGATGAAGAATTCATCAAAATATCAGTCTCTGAATTCGATTACAATATCAGAGAAATGAATTTACATAAACTAGTGAAGAAAATTATATCATTAAAGGCATTACTCAATGAGAAATTTGGAATTCTGATACAGGGTCTTGTTGGGGATGATGAAGATATGCCAGTTATTGTGGATTTATAGACTCATTCAAATAAATAGATGTTCTCTTTCAGGCACCATTGAATGTCAACATTAAATGGATCTCTTGTAGGAATGGAAATTATATTTCGTGTTTTGTTGTCTACCAAGACAGGTAAGTTGGCATAATTAGAGTACTTGAAACCAGCAGGAACTTGCTCGAAATTCTTCTTATCGTCCATCATCAATGTCCTTAAAGAATAGTCTTGTGTATAACTGGTTCTATTACTGATCTTAAACCAGAATCTGTTGTCAAATAAGAACCAGTTTGTTTGTGACTTGGGAGCTAAGCTGCACCTATGAACAACTGGATCTTTCAGATTCTGTCTCCTGACTTCGATATGAGCGATGTCCCCATGATGTGTGACGTTCCATTGTAATTGAAGAAGTGAAAATTTAGTGTCTTGTTGTAGTTTAGGAACATTCTCAAGTACTTTATTGAAACTGTAGTGATAGTTTTTAGACGGTGATAATGGATATGATAACTGGAACAATAATCTGGCGATAACCAATTCAGAGTTGAGATCAAAGTGATCCCTTGTTAGCTCAACAGTGTACTTTAAGTCATCAAGATATATCTTTCCATTCTTCTTCAAGTCCCAAAATACTCTATTTACCTGACCTTCAACATATTTAGCTACTTTTCCGACTTCAAAGAATTGCTCTTCAACACTTTTCTTAACTTCCTGATTCTCATTCAAATATTTCCTTATCACGTTTCTCTGATTGATCTCCTCAAAATTGGTATAGTCCTGATTCCATTGAACATTATTGCCCAAACAATACTGATATATCTCCTCTTTTCTAATCTCCAACATTGGTCTTACCAAGTTTAATCTCAGAGGACTGATCTTATCAACTGACTTGGACTTCGCTTTCATAGCAGCAAGACCAAATAATCCACTGTTTCCAAACAGCCGCATCAGAAACGTCTCCAACTGATCATCCAAATGATGGGCTAGAAATATATCGCTGATTTCATAAGATTCGCATATCTCTTTGAGTGCTTCGTATCTCGCTATTCTTGCATCTTCTTCGAATGATGTATCGTTCTTGAAGTTGATGTTGATGGACTTCGAAAGGTAGTTCGATGTGTCAATTCGCATTTTATTTAGGTTGTGCCGTATTATTGGAATCTCTAACGAACTGACGTCCCGCAGGTTGTGATTGATAGTGATTGGATATATCTGTGTGGAAAGTGAATTCTGTTTGATGTGATTGTGAAGAAGTGATGTCAGACACATGGAGTCTATACCCCCAGAGAGTGCAATTCCGACTTTATCCGGAATTCGGTCTTTATAAATACGCCTGAGTGCATTGCTGAATTTATTCTGCAGCATCTGACAACGAGAAGGCTCTTGCTACTGTTTTGTATAACTCCATCTTCGTTATTCGTTAAGAATGAATCAGCATGGGTAGGGCCACATATTGTTTGCACGTGACAAACACTTTCACCATCGCTTCGAACCCCCTTCAGAATTTTCCATGACCTTCCATTTTTTTCTTTGTGGTTTTTTTTGACACATCGAACAGAAATGAGGCCAATAATAATTGCAGCAGTACGTGATGATGTAGTCAAACGATATGGACAATAACATGGGAATCGGCAGGAGTTTCATGTCGGTCCCTTAGGAAGCCGGTGGAGCCATCTGGCTGTGGCCCCACAATAAGCTGGATCTGCCTGCCTGCTGGGAAAACCGGCTTACATAGTTGACGTATTTGACACATTCGCACTAACTACAGTCTACCGACAGTACCCCGTAATCAAACAAAGACAGCGTACTGAAACCAAGTGCTTCGCGTATGAGCTCTGACAAGCGCACAATCCCCTTCTAGCACCTTCCAGTAACCCCCTTCTGGCGTTTTCCACGTCCTTCCAGCACTTTCCCCGGTCCTTCCGTCTCTTTCTAGAACCTTCCGGTAGTTATGAGGGCGCAACCATCGAACTTTCTCGATATTCTCCAAAAGTATATAAGCCATCAAAATATCCCTTTCAGCAACACCTCCTTTCTCACCCTCAGAATACAAAACAAACAAAACGAGTTAGATTATACAACATGTCCAAAGCTATTGGTATTGATTTAGGTACTACATACTCCTGTGTCGCCCACTACACAAACGACAGAGTGGAGATCATTGCAAATGATCAAGGTAACAGAACCACTCCTTCCTACGTTGCCTTCACAGACACTGAAAGATTGATTGGTGATGCTGCTAAGAATCAGGCTGCTATGAATCCAAGAAACACTGTCTTTGATGCTAAGCGTTTGATCGGTAGAAAGTTTGATGATGATGAAGTGCAAACTGATGCTAAACATTTCCCGTTCAAGATCATCAACAAAGAAGGCAAACCAGTCATTGAAGTTGAATTCAAAGGAGAGACTAAGACGTTCACTCCAGAAGAAGTCTCATCCATGGTGTTGACCAAGATGAAAGAAACTGCTGAAAACTACTTGGGTACCACTGTTAAAGATGCTGTCATTACTGTTCCTGCATACTTCAATGATTCCCAGAGACAAGCCACTAAAGATGCTGGTTTAATCTCCGGTTTGAACGTTTTAAGAATCATCAATGAACCAACTGCTGCTGCCATTGCTTACGGTTTAGACAAGACTGGTCACGGTGAACACAATGTCTTGATTTTCGATCTAGGTGGTGGTACTTTTGATGTTTCATTATTGTCTATTGATGATGGTGTCTTTGAAGTCAAAGCTACTGCTGGTGATACTCACTTGGGTGGTGAAGATTTTGATAACAAATTAGTTGATCACTTAGCCAATGAATTTAAGAGAAAGAACAGAAAGGACTTGACTTCGAACCAAAGATCATTAAGAAGATTAAGAACTGCTGCTGAAAGAGCTAAGAGAACATTATCATCATCTGCTCAAGCTTCAATTGAAATTGACTCATTATTTGAAGGTATTGATTTCTACACCTCCATCACCAGAGCAAGATTTGAAGAATTATGTGCTGATTTATTCAGATCAACCATTGATCCAGTTGAAAAAGTTTTGAAAGATGCTAAATTAGACAAATCTCAAGTTCAAGAAATTGTCTTAGTTGGTGGTTCTACTAGAATTCCAAAAGTTCAAAAATTGGTTTCTGAATACTTCAATGGTAAAGAACCAAACAAATCCATCAACCCAGATGAAGCTGTTGCCTATGGTGCTGCAGTCCAAGCTGCGATCATCACCGGTGATACTTCTAACACTAAGACTCAAGACTTATTGTTATTAGATGTTGCTCCATTATCATTAGGTATTGAAACTGCTGGTGGTATCATGACCAAGTTGATTCCAAGAAACACAACTATCCCAGCTAAGAAATCTGAAACCTTCTCAACTTATGCTGATAACCAACCAGGTGTCTTGATTCAAGTATTTGAAGGTGAAAGAACAAGAACTAAAGATAACAACTTATTAGGTAAGTTTGAACTTTCAGGTATTCCACCTGCTCCAAGAGGTGTTCCACAAATTGAAGTCACATTTGATATTGATGCTAATGGTATCTTGAACGTTTCTGCTGTTGAAAAAGGTACTGGTAAATCCAACAAGATTACAATCACCAATGATAAAGGTAGATTATCTAAAGAAGATATTGAACGTATGGTTTCAGAAGCTGAGAAATTCAAAGCTGAAGATGAAAAGGAAGCTGAAAGAGTTGCTGCAAAGAATGGTCTAGAAGCTTATGCATATTCATTGAAGAACACAACCAGTGAAGGTAATTTCAAAGAAAAAGTTGGTGATGAAGATTATGAGAAATTATCCAAAGAAATTGAATCCACCATCTCATGGGTTGATGATTCACAAGCTGCATCCACTGAAGAATACAAAGATAAACAAAAGGAATTAGAAGGTGTTGCTAACCCAATCGTTTCTAAATTCTATCAAGCTGGTGGTGCTCCAGGTGCTGATGGTGCTGCTCCAGGTGGTTTCCCAGGTGCTCCAGGTGCTGGTCCTTCAGGTGGTGCTGACAGTGGTCCAACTGTTGAAGAAGTTGATTGAATTTTTTAGTATCTTTTTATGAGTTTTAATGTCTTTGGTTCTTAGCTATTTTTTTATAGTGATTTCTAGTATATATTTTTGGTTTTTATTAAATATAAGTTCAAAGTAATAAGCATTCGTAGTAGTCAGTTCTAAGAGTCTCATTCGCTAGAGAAGCTACTAAGAGTAGCAACAGAATATCTATCATAAAAATTAGCAAACCACAATCAAACACCATAGCGCAAGGCGGCAAGAGTTCAACGTAAAATCAATTATATAGTCATCATCATTATTCAATCAACATCAATTATATCGTTCTTTAAATGTTTTCTGTAATCGAAATTCAATCCAAACATATTCAAATACTTGGCAATCAAAAATTTCGCACTCAACCAAGTACCTGCTAAATAGATCGTAGTTGCCTTCTGACCTTCATAAATCTGGAAAGTATCAGGACTTGCAGCCTCGATCTGTTTCAACACTCTTTTAGCAAACACTTCAGGTTCCATACCATCTTCCTGAACTTTAGTAGTAACTTCACCTCTCTTTGCGTAAATTTGTTTATATTCATCAAAATCATAAATGGAACCCTCTGGGATCTTAATGGCACCATTTGGGAAAATCGGTGTCTTAATAGCACCACCAAGGACATTGTAAACTCTAACGCCATAGTTTTTCAATTCTGAATGAAGGATATAAGCATATTGATCCAATGCGGCCTTAGTTGAAGCATATAGGGCATTCGAGTGCATTGGTAAGAACTTAGTAACTGAACCAGAGAACACAATAGTACCTCTTGTATTCACCAGCAGCTTCACAAACTCACGCACTAGTCTAATGTTACTGAATAAGTTCACGTTATAGATCTTTTCAAGTTGTTCATCCGTGATATCAACAGCATGAGAGTTCAACACAATCCCGGCATTGCAGTACAAGTAGTCTAGTTTCCCATCTGTCTCATTGGTGACTCTCTCTTTCAGTCTCTGGATGTCTTCGGGTTTGGTGACATCCAGCAGATCAATAACAACTTGGCCCTTCTCAACGTTTTTGAACACTTGTTTGGTTTCCTCACAGAAAGAAAGATCAGTAGCGTAGATCTTAAACCCTTTTTTCGCAAATTCAAGTGTTAGTGCCTTCCCGATCCCTGAGTTAGCACCCGTGATAAGAACAGTTTTAGCGGACATCCCAGCAGTTTCCAATAGTGATCTCGCTCGTGATAGTTCACCCCTAATGCAAACAAAGCCGACGAGATCGATCTGTCAGATTTAAGAAACCACTGGTAGTACAGTTTAAACGAGCAGAAAACGCAGTCTCACGTGACAGGACTCATAGTCAAGATAGTGGTAAGGGACACACGAAGACATAGTTACTGCAGTATTATGCAGGATTGTGTATAAAGTCGGTAAGTTTGGTTGGGAAGTGGGAAGCGGTTATGAGATAAGAACTTAATTTGAAACATCCGCAGTGACCTGTATGAATTGTTTAAGCACCTAACAGGGGAATATTTGTGAGGCTTTTTCTATTCAAATCGAAGTGCGATTAATTTTCTCTAAACAGAAGTCATCTCACACAGTGTTGTCTGTCTGCCCTCATTACCTAGCAAATATTAACATCGAGTTGACACAAACATGCAAATATCTCAGTTGTCGTAGAAACTGTTACAATAGACTAAGAAGTGGTTAATAAGTTTGGGATATGGTCCTCAAAACTATGGTCAACTACTATACTAAAGATATACGTCTCTACAAATGTTCTTGACTCTTCTATTTTATTTTATTATGGGTTCATGCAATGTTTGTACTCCTGTTGCTTCTTTCGTTTTTAAAAATTCTTCCTCTGGATATGGCTACTCTCTTCTTTTGCAAATAACCAATATACTGGAGTTGCAACATTCTCAGATAGACCTCTCCAAGATTGTTCAGCAATAGACCTGAGAAAGTCATATAGAATACGCTGTTGGACTTTGTTTGGTTAATAACTTCACATCCTCTTGTGGATCGTTGTCGTCAAAGATCCTTCTATTACAGCAATCAGTTTGAGATTTGACTAAGAAGTTCTTATATTCGGGCTTTCCTTTTTTATCTTTAGGCAATCCACCAATTTTATCTAGAGTACAAATGAATTGGTTCGTTGCTTCAGTTGAAAACAGTCAGCTTATCGAACAGTACGGTCATTCCAAAGAGAAATCCATCGAATTTGGCTGTCAGCAGTTTTGAGTCAGAGTTTTGAACAATAACTGCGTTGTTGATTGACTTGGCTATCGCTTGTATCATCACAGTGCTATTCTTTGTAATGTTATTCAATACTCTGAAACAGTAGTCGAGATTCTCTTTCGATAATCTGCATTTCTGAAGGCTATCAATAGATTTCCTTTAAGTAACTTGAATCTCTTCTTTCTATCTCTTTGTAATAATGCGAGATACTATTTGACATGAATTTGGTGGACTCTAAACCAACATCTTCTTCATAGGATACAAGTACTTTCCCAGATCTATTTTCCTCATCTGGAATATTCAAAACTTGTGTTCCTCCACTATTAGACCTACTGGGAACAACTGGTTCGGCAATGTTAGACTGTGGATACCTATGAAATTCATAGCAAATACTGTAACAGACTTATAATCCACGGGCAACAGCTCAGTGAAACAAGCATCTGAAACCACCATAAAATCTCTGTGAATTAACATCACCCACAAAATCAGATTTGGAAGCATCAACATCTTTATAATCATTCTTGAAACATCCTCCACTTTTTCATCTTCAAACTGGATACCTGCTGACGATTTGATAGAGCCTTCCTTCACTTCATGTTCAAGACATTTCCAATATGAAGGCTTCCAAGCACCTCAAGGTTTATAGTGTAAAACTGAAAATAATATCATTTTCAAGAAACTCCTCAGTATTTTTGAATAGTTAGTTCTCCAGTTTTTCCTTCAAACCTATCAGAGCTTTTTTTTTAACTAGGTAAGTTACTCACTCGTTCCTGCCCGGCTTCAGGCAGTAGATGCTACTTAATCCCGGGATGTCAGCAGAAAGGGTTAGCCTTTTCCAGCTTTAAAGTTCATTACAGAACAGATGATAGATTCAATCACCGTGCGCATCAGACAGATCATCCCCCGACTTCCAAGAGCAGAGTGATGAATCCAACCAACAACCGACAATAGCCTTGACATATGCAAGTCGACGCATAAACTGGCTGACTAGCTTCCTTCGTATAGCGTATAGTCGTATAGCCGTTTAGCTTTTGGTTTTTGCTCGTTTACAAACAACAAACCGGATTCTCGTTTAAGGAAAAAGGAAAGTCTCAAAAAAAATACGCGGTCGGCAAATCCAGAAAATGTTTGTTTAAAAGCAGAACAACAAGTCCCTTTTCTGATAAGTTTTGTACAATTCAGAGGCAATTCAGATCATTTCAACATGAGGTAAGTGACGGAACACGCTAGAGTATGGCCCTGTGCGCCTTTGGGTGTACCACCTGCTATTCAGCCACACTGCTCCACCCATCGCCTGTTTTTTCCACCGTTCGCAAAATAATGGCACGATGACGGATCAGCTCACTCTTTGACCTGACAGGTTACTAACTCTGTCACAACAGTAAAGTCTTGCTAAACCTGCCATATGCTGTCCAGGACGCGGCCTTCAACACCAGCTCCTTTTTGGGCAACTACCACACTTTGAACGCTCTTCCTGCTGACCAAATCCAGCTGTCGTTCCTCGAAAAGACATGGGCTTCTTATTACTTATACATGAACAATGATATCTTCGCTACCGGGTTGTTGTTCTTTTGTTTGCATGAGTTGATGTATTTCGGCCGTTGTTTGCCATGGTATATCATTGATTGTATTCCATACTTCAGAAAATACAAGATTCAACCAACAAAGATTCCATCTAATCAAGAGCAATGGGAATGTTTGAAATCTGTTTTGACTTCCCATTTCTTAGTCGAGGCCTTCCCAATTTGGTTATTCCATCCAGTTTGTGATATGATTGGTATTGATTACCAAGTCCCATTCCCATCTTGGTCAAAAGTCTTTTTACATTTATCTGTTTTCTTCATTCTTGAAGATGCATGGCATTACGCCTTCCATAGAGGTTTACACTATGGTGTCTTTTACAAATACATTCACAAGCAGCATCATCGTTATGCTGCCCCATTTGGCCTTGCTGCAGAATACGCACACCCTATTGAAGTTGCCTTATTAGGTCTAGGTACTGTTGGTATTCCAATCGCTTGGGTTGCATTGACTAAAGATTTACATTTATTTACCATCTGTGTGTGGATTACTTTAAGATTATTCCAAGCCGTTGATGCTCATTCGGGTTATGAATTCCCATGGTCATTACATCACTTCTTGCCATTTTGGGCTGGTGCAGACCATCATGATTTGCATCATCATTATTTCATTGGTAATTATGCATCTTCTTTCAGATGGTTGGATTTCACTTTAGATTCAGAAGCTGGTCCAGATGCCAAGTTGGAGAGAGAAGAAAGAATGAAACGTCAAAATGAATCAAAGAAATTGAAATAGATCTGTGCATTTTATATTCGTTGAATTAAAGCAATAACCGTATTTTTTTATAGATCTAAATTTTTCATATTTTTATAAGAACATACTCTTTTGTACCTTTGGCGTTTCATTAACCCTTTTTATTTATATAAGGATTTTCAAGACAGATAATGGGTAGCACTAAATCGTCAAAAGTAAACACACAGCTCTAATTAACTCTAATTAACTCAACACAAAAATCTATACACTCTATAGTAAAATGGCTTGGATCTTATTCTCTGTTTGTCTGCTTCTCTCTCTTGCAATAGTAACTCGATATCATCACATCTTCTACCAGTGTCCAAATCGATATCTGACAACGGAATCCACCATTTCTTCAAAAATCCACCTAGGTAGAATTTATAAAACAAGAACACAACGATCATCAGAGGAATACTCAAACAATTCTGGAAGAAAACTTCCACATCAGCAGGCGATCCAATCGGCCAGATAGAGATCCAAACCTCACCGATAATGACAACAGAAAAGATCAAAACACCAACAATTGAACCATAAATACCCAGAGGTGCTGTATGTGGCAATTCTTCCAAACTTCTACCTTGTTTTCTGAACGCAAGTCTGAATCTGATATGCGTCAAACAAATGGTCAACCAAGTAAAGAAAGAACTTATTGAACACAATGAGAACAACCAAGTGAAGACAGTTTCCTGTTGAGCACTAGCAACTAGGAAAGCCAATAAACCAAATGCTGCAGCAACTGCAATCCCAACTAATGGGCGACCTTCGTTATCAATGTATGCAAAAATAGAAGGAAGTTGACCAGATGCACCTAATGCCTGAATGACTCTTGAGGATGCAAAGATACATGAGTTAGCAACTGACAACACAGCGACCAAGATGATTGCGTTCATGAATTGTGAGAATTTTGTACCAAATGCACCAGTGTTACTCATTGCGATGACGAATGGGGAAGCAGTGATGTCTTCTGAACTGGAACCTCCTAATAATCTTGGATCATTGGAAGGGACTAAGCAACTGATAACAACGATGGTGGTGATATAGAACAACGCAATTCTCCAGAATACTTGTTTACTGGCCCTCTTAATTGCCTTAGCTTCAGATTCAGCTGATAAAATGGCCAATTCTGTACCACCAAATGAGAAACCTGCAGAGATTAATGTTGAACAAATGGATTTCAAGACTGGTTTCACAAAAGGACCAGGATCATGCCAATACCTAGCACCGATGTAACCAGTCGAGTTTGGACCACCACCACAAATCAACACGATACCCACGATAATGAAAATAACGACTGCGATAACTTTGATGATAGACATAATGAATTCACTCTCACCGTACATTCTGACACCGAATAAATTCAGCCCAACAATAAAGACCCAAAACAATCCAATCCATGCAACAGGAACAATATCTGACCAATACTGGATCGTCATTGATGCACCAATCAACTCAGAGGGAAACGAAATCAACCAAGCCAATGCATAATTCGAAGCAATAGTGAAACCCAAAGCAGGATCGACAAATCTTGTAACATGAGCAGCAAATGAACCAGAAATAGGAACATAACTCTGCATTTCTGCCCCTGCTTGGATAACACAAAAGATACCTGTTCCCACAATCATGAAACCAATCAAACATGCCAATGGACCCTGACTTAATGAATAACCTAGCCCGATGAAAAGACCAGTACCTATAGTACCACCAATTGCGATCATTTGCAAGTGTCTTGTCTTCAAGGCATCTCTTTTGATGGGTTGGATGGATAGGATGTAGTTTCTCTTAGTGTAATCGTCCATGGAGTCGAGGTCAACGTCCCCTGGAATCTCAACATATTTTCTCTTGAATGAGTGGCCGAGTCTTTCAGTAAGTGTTCTGTTCTGTGGAGTATCTGATGATTGGGAAGTCGCTTCATTGAAAGGAGCGTTCAAACTGCCCTTCTCTAGAGAACTCATTTTCGTATTGTCGACGTTGGACACAGTAGTTTCAATAATTCTATATTGGGAAACAACCACTCGTATATATATAACTTCTGAGTGAACGTGCAATGAAAATTTTTATCTATTTCTGGTGCCAATGGTGCCACAGATGTTGCAATTTCTATCCTTTAAAAATGAATTTATAGGAAACTGGAAAAAAAAGAAATGTGTTTAAACTTTATAGTTCCAGTTGACAGGGAGCAAAAAATATTTTCTAAGGCTGACACAATCAAAGATTAATCAGCCTCAGGCACTAACAGTGTGTTATTAGCATCAGAACTAATCCTAGGAGTATCCTGTATCACTAGTCACACTAGATTATGATAGGCTAAGTTTCTGTCACTCACGTGTGATTGTGAACTGCCTCCACTGTAATCTGCATCGCTCATAACTGTTATCTGGCCAGCAAACCTTCTTGGCTGTTTCTGCAGTTACCCGGAAATCGATCAAAATCATCATAATTTGGCCCTTGAGAGTGGTTGGGACGTTTCTAGTGATTGATGGGGCCCATGATTGACATAAGGTATAGTTAACAGTAGTGTCAACACAAAAAAGGGTCACGAGTAAGATTTATTTATGACCACCCAAAATTTAGATACATGTGTCCCCAACCGAAATGTTTTTCTTTACTTTTTTTCAGATTGATGAACTCGATAAAGAAGTCATAAATCAATATCTACGCAACGTCCCATAGTCACTAATAATGGGCTCCAGTAAACTTATTGCAGTAGAGCATCATGTACCTACTATTGCTGTTAAATTTTATGGTGATGACATTTTGCTAGTTGGCCATGGTTCAACTGTGAAGGTCTACAACTACAAGACATCAGAAATCTTGACATCAAAACAGATCTTCAAGAAAAACAAAATCCATGGTATTTCATTCCATAGAGATGCCTTATTGTTCTATGGTGCTAGATCATTAAATATCTTGTCCATAGATCAGATTTTGGAAGATGATGACTTGGTTGAAAATGAGAAAATGGTCAATGACTGGATCATCGCTGGTGAATTCAGTTCCAATGGTTTAGAGATCTTCATTTTGACTGCTCATAACATCATCTTGACCCTTGATGCTTATTCCCAAACTTTACAATGGGAAAAATCAGTGTATGGTGAAAAATCAATCTTGTATTCAGGATCCATTAAAGTTTGTTCCAACTACGAAGTCTACGTCAATGCAGGTACTGTCATGGGTGGTGTCATAATATGGGATTTATACAAGGAGGAAATCTTACACAATCTGGATGGTCATGAAGGTTCCATTTTCAATGTTCAAACTAGCAAAGAAAAAGAGTACGTTGTCAGTTGTTCAGATGATCGTTCGATCAAGTTATGGGATTTCCAGACTGGTGAGTTGCTGTCAACTGCATGGGGTCATACTGCTAGAATCTGGAATTTGAGGTTCTACAATGATGATAAAGCTGCTGTCAGTGTGTCTGAAGATTTGACAATGAGGACCTGGAAAATCACAGAAGATAGGCAACTAGTTGCTAATCAAACCTATGAACTACATTCGGGCAGACATGTGTGGGGTCTAGATATCAACAAAGAAAACACATTTGCTGCTACCAGTGGTAATGATGGTAGAGTCAGATTGACTGATATTAATCCAAACAAGGTTGAAGATGAGAGTCGAAGCTTCTCATTGGAACAGATCATTGAGTCGGCCGCGGAGGATTATAAAATCACTAGAAAAGAAATCATCAAAGGTTTATGGAAGTTGAAAGCTGGTTTGGTGGTCATCACCTCAGAAGGTGGTATTTTCATCTTGAAGGATTCACAGTGGAAACTTTTGTTGAAGGATGAATTATATTCAAACTTTGTCCTGGTCAATGGTTACTTTGAGCAAAATCTCATTAACTTCACAAACAGGAAAGGTGATACATTGTTCGTCAAATTCAGCGATGAAGGAGAAATCGTCAAACAACTCTCAATTCACTCTGATCTAACCAAAGTTATCAACGCCTTATCAGCTACTGAAAATGATAAACTGTTCCTAATGATTGAATCACCAAACCCGAAAGACAAGATCATCATATATCAATTCAATGAAAACTTAGGTATCACATCAACCACCTTGATCGAGAAAAGACCAACATTTGTCACAACTGCATTCGAAATCCATTCAGACATACTGTTTATCGGTTACAGACTAAGTTCACTTGGTGTCTACAGGCTTTCCACTTCTGAAGAAGTCAAATTCATCAAGAAACTATCCATCAGTGACACCATCACTTCCATCAGCAGAGTTGACCAAAACGGTGATATCTTACTTTTGTCTATTACTAACCGTGATGGTTACTACGTCTACTTTAAATTCAGCACCAAGACCTATGACCTAGAGTTCATTCATACCAATAACACCAGAAAAGGTTTCCTTGAAGGTTCATTTGAAATCAATGATGAGTTGATTGTCTACGGTTTCAAATCAAGCTATTTCTACATCTACAATGAGTCCAAACAATACGAAATCGCTTATGAGAATTGCGGTGGTGCTCACAGACTATGGAAACTTTTCAGAAACGGTGACGGTTTCGACTTCTACTACATAAGAGACGGTGTTCTGAGTATCAGATCCATTCCTGCTCCAGTTGTTCCAGAATTACTAAGTGAAGGTACCCACGGTAGAGAAATCAGGGATATTTCAATCAGAGAAGCGAAATATGGTGAGCGTGCGCTTTACATTACTGGTGCTGAAGATACTACATTGAAATTATCATCTGCTAACCTGTCCACTGGTGATATTAGAAACCATTGGGCTATCAGAAAACATACATCTGGTCTTCAAAAAGTCAGATTCTTGAACGATCAACTGATCGCATCGTCATCTGCCAGAGAAGAGTTTTTCATCTGGAGTATTGATGAAGATTTCAAATATCCATTGCTCTCCTTGATTGGCTCATTGAATCCATCTTCAGATAATCCAGATTTAAGAATCATGGACTTTGATCATCAATTCATTTACAGAGATGACCAAGAAGTGGGTATATTGTTGTCTTTGGTCTATTCCGATTCTGGTATCAAATTATTCTACTTTGATTTAGGAACCAAGAACTTCACTCCTGTTCTTTCAGGATACTATAAAACCTGTTGCCTATGGGATGTGAAACTATTTGTTCAGGATGGACAAGTCTTGTTATTGACTGGTGCTACTGATGGTTATTTGACCCTTTGGAGCATCACCCAGGAAGTCCAATTCAAATTAGACGGTATCAAATTACAAGCCGTTGACGGACTTTCTATTTCCAAATTACCTTTCTCACAATCAAGCATATCCGTTCATCAAAATGGTATTAAGAGTTTTGAAGTAATCTCTGAGAAGGAGAGATTTTTGGTTGCAACAGGTAGTGATGATAATGGACTAGCTATCACAGAGTTTAAGTTGTCTGAAGACAAGACATATCACCCGGAGATATTGACACATGAACCGGACGCTGCTTCTTCCACTATAACATCAGTCTCCTACTTGGATGGCTACAGATTGTTAGTCGGTTCAGTTGACCAAATAGTGAGATTGTGGAACTTCTCTACCAACAAGTTAGAATTGAAAGAGTCTTATTATACTACTGTCGCAGATACTGGATCCTCAGATGTCGTCAAGCAAGATGGAAAGGACTATGGTTTGATTGGTGGTTGTGGTCTGTCGGTTTGGGAGATCACATGAGTATATTTTTGCAAATAGAACCAAATATAGAGAATAATCTAGACATGCCTACATTGTATGGGTAATTCGCGAATTTTTCATAAATAGATTTTGACTATATATACATGGTGGGAATGCTTCTATGGATGACGGAAACAGGTGATCTAGCCTTGACGTTGCTTGTGTTTCTTGTTGGTTTTGCAGTAGACGTAGACACGACCTTTTCTTCTGACGACATAGCAGTCATTGCACATCTTCTTGACAGCAGTCTTGACCTTGAAACCTCTAACTAAAGCAGGCTGTATGAACCCGAATGGAGTACCAAAAGCTGGGTTTGTGAGGAGTCGAGTTGGACTTGTGCGTCCAGCAAAGGACAATATGGAGCGAAACGGGGAGTTCATGGCTTTGGTGGTCGGGAATACCTCTCAGTTATCTCATTAAATCGAATAACCTTTTCATTTGACCATTTTTTTCACTAACCTTTTGGTTCGGCCACGATAACTCTCATTTTTGAAAACAATCATTACAAACAGTTGGTGGAAACAAAGGAAGTGATCACTACACTCCTAGTTAGCGAACGATTGAGCTCACTATTAAATAAGGTATCCAAATTTTCAAATCATGGAAGATTGGACTGAGGTATGTGGTGATTTTTGGCTGCTTAAATTGACCAGAAACTGACTAAACCTGCGTGTCAACAGCTCACGAGGACACCAGTGATACGGCCTCCTGTGGATCCACAGGCTGCAATTCCACTTGCTACTGTCTCCGTGTTTGATGTGCAAAGTGATATCGTGTGGGTCGGTGACTCCACGGGATTTGTGGCGTCTTATGTCGATAACATGCTTGTTCCTTACATGCGTTTTGCTGCCCATTTAAAACCAGTGAGGCAGATATTAGCACATCAGAAGGGTGTGTTGACGACAGATGGAGACACAATCAGACTCACGAGCAGGTGTGGACTATTACAGTTTGCATATGGTGAGAAGCAGCATAATGACTTGAAAGATATCAAAAAGATGGCATACATAACACCGAATGAGATACTTGTTGTGACCGGTAGAAATCTATTGAGATTCGACCTTATAAAGAATATAGTGAAAGTTGTCATGGCTTACAATGGAGATGCTATTTTGATTTCGTCAAATAAACGTTATATTGCATTAGGTAAAGAGAACGGTACTATTGATATCTTTGATCATACAGAGAATAAGATCATTAAGACGTTCAATTCACACAGTTCTACATTATCAGACATGGATTTGAAAGAGCACAGACTAGTGGTTTGTGGGTTAACCAGACGTCATGGGGCATATATTGCCGATCCTATGGTACAAGTCTATGATTTGAAAACATTTACTGCTCTGCCTCCAGTACCATTCCCAGCTGGTGCTGCATTTGTTAGACTGCATCCAAAATTATCCAGTTTTGCTGTGATTTCTTCAGTTACTGGCCAGATCCAAGTCACAGACATGTCAAGGCCAACAAGTTTTACCTTATATGAAGTGGAGGCCTGCCCCTCCATATTGTCTTTTGAATTGTCATCAACTGGTGATTATCTAAGTATCATTGATGGTTATTCGGTTTTGCATTTATGGTGTCATAGTCCAGAGCATTCAAGAATGTCTAATAGAACACCACTAGTATATCCGGACCCACCATCTCCATCTTCCATCGAAACAAACGTTGATGATCATGATATCCCTTTGAACTCTGTCGGTTTACCATATTATAAAGATCAATTACTATCTGCTTGGCCATCACATCTGATATTCAGAAGTGCGGGTACTGTTCATAAATCAATAGACCCTGAGATTTTCAAGAATTCAGAAGCTATTGGAAATATTACTATTGCACCTTATGATAAAGATAAATATGGAAGAAAGAATCTTGCAGAGAAATATGTCTCGTTAGCAGGTAGGTCCGAACATAAGAAATTCTTAAGTGATAAGAACACAGCATTCAGTAAACTGAAGAAAAAAGGCAATCAAACAGATTTCAATATTTTTGAGCTGAAAAATGGTTCTTCAAGTTCCCCACCTAATGCATACAAGAAGTTAGAAATCTTTTACAGTAAATTTGGTGTTGATGATTTTGATTTTGATTCATACAATCAGACCCAATTTGCAGGCTTAGAATCTCATGTTGATAATTCATACACTAATTCTTTGTTGCAGTTATACAGATTTGTTCCTGAGTTTTTCAGTTTTTTGATTTCCAGTCTAGCAATGGAGGATTTTGAACCGAGCTCGTTGTTAAGAGAATTGGGATACCTATATGATATGTTAGTGAAATCTCAAGGTAAGAACTTCAGACCAACTAACTTCCAGTATGCATTCTCGAACATCAAGGAGGCCCAAGAGCTGGGATTGATTGAAAAAGAAAATCGTGTCAATCATAAGAAGACACATGATGATGTTTCAAAATTACAACTATTCAATAGATTCTTGTTAGACAGAGTCCACAAAGATGAACTTCGTCTGAAATCAGGTTCTCCATCACCAGGAATCTACTTTGATAGAATATTTGGTATTGAAGTTGAATCGACGCTGAGATCAATGTATGGAAATGTCATTGATCGAAACGTTCATTTGATACATACGTTGGAAGTCTCCCTTCAACAAGTCTCCCCTCATCATCCAATGAAATCCACACAATCTATCCTTATACATATTGAAGCTGCATTAAGTGGTGCTGAACAGAAACCGCTCATGAATGAGCGAACAGGAAGTTATGAAATCGTTAAACATTCACATATTGTTACATCGTTACCTCCTGTTTTATCAATAAATTTACATTTGAGTAATGAGGATAAGAAACACATCAGAAATTTGAAGGATTGGTTGAAACCTAAATTCCAAGCTGGATTTTCAAAACAAGGATTTGTATTAACTGATACGGTTCGCGAAACTCCGTCATCTAACTCATCAACTGGTTCATTCTTCAAAGAATATGAGCTGGTTGGTTTCGTTGCTGAAATTTCTGGTGAATTTGAAAAAGATAAACATTTAGTGACATTTGTGAAGATCACCCATGATGAATATACAGGAGGCAAGAAATGGTACTTATTCAATGATTTTCTTGTTTTGGAAGTTCCTGAATCAGATGTTTTGGATTTCTCACACTGGTGGAAGACTCCTGTATCATTAGTTTACAGAGAGGTTAAAAATTCTCCTACTTTCCATTATTATGCCTGGAAGAGTGGTCTAAATGATGAAATCCTTTACCGTGATCATTTCGCAGCTGCCATCCGAGAATCTACAAAGATTGAATATGAATTGCTGACAAGAGCAGAAGCACCAAAACCAGGCTCATTAGTTGCAATTGATACTGAATTCGTGATTATTGAACAGGAACAATATGAAATTAAGAGTAACGGAGCAAGATTATTGTTGAAGCCAAGTACACATGCTCTTGCTAGAGTTTCCATCTTGAGAGGTGATGATGGTGAGAAGTGTGGTGTCCCATTCATTGATGATTATGTTGTTGTTAAGGAAGATGTTCATGATTATTTGACATCTTATAGTGGTATTGAACCTGGTGATCTTGATCCAGAAACTAGTAACAAACCGTTGGTTACCAGGGAGGTTGCCTATAGAAAGATTTGGTTGTTGTTGAATTTGGGCTGTGTGTTTGTTGGTCATGGATTGACTAAAGATTTCAGAACCATTAATGTGTGTGTTCCAAAGAATCAAATCCGTGATACTTCGGTGTTCTTCTACAAGGGCCAGAGAATTCTATCATTGAGGTTCTTAGCTTATAGTCTTTTACATAAAGAAGTCCAAATTGGTAATCATGATTCTATTGAGGATGCAATGACAGCTTTATTGATCTATAAAGAATATTTGAACTTGAAGGAACAAGGACTATTTGAAGAAGTCCTTGACTATATTTATATGGAGGGCCAACAGTTGAAATTCAAACCACCTTCTGAGTCATAATGATGTGCCTATATTTACGATAGTTTTTGTAATTGTTCAACCTCTTGTAGCCTTGCTGTTGATAAATCGATTCGTTTGTTCTCTGAAGAATGATGAGCTCTGTCGACAGCTCTCGTCGTTGGTGCAACTGGTGATCTCAACGAGGAACTGTTGAAGGTAGTGAAGTCCCCGCTTGGTTTAGCGATGGTCAATGGCTGTTGTTGATATTGCTGTTGTTCCTGTTGTTGTTGATGTTGGTATTGTTGCTGCTGCTGTTGTTCATAGAGCTGATTCGCATAACTCACGTTCTGAGAAGTAACATCATCAACAAACCACAATTTCAGCAATTCATTCTGTATGCCATCAAGATTCATTGCGTTGATCTTATTCAATAAATCTCCATTTATTGAGCTCTTGTTATCAATACTGACTCTTTTAACAGCATCAACAACTGGGTTGGAGAATCTTCTGGCATTAAGATATTCCCTCGATATTCTCTCAAATTCTCTTCTTATCTGTGGATTCGAACTATTCAGCATCGAAAAATCCAACAAACTACTTTCTCTCTGCAGCCATAATTTCTGCTGTGTTCTTGTCTCAATATTCGCACCGCTTTGTTTGATGAACGAGTTGAAATTATTTGGAGTATTAAAGTTGCTATTAGCTGGGCTGTCCTTGGATTTAGACATTGGAGTGATTGCCAATCCTGGCTCTGCCCTGAATGAAAGCATTGACGATGACTCTTGAGAAGTTGATGCCAATTTATTAAAGGCTTGTGAGCTCACCGTGAATTGTCTCAATGAATTGTTGGAACTTCTAATGTTTCCGTAACTTTGTGGATTTATGGCACTGATACGGTCATTTGAATGAATGTACTGCGTTTGGTCTTGTCCTTGTTGGTTTTGTCTGTTTAGATTGAGCAGTGAATTTTGGAATGGTTGGTCTGGGAAAGCACGGACAACACCAGTCGACTGTGATAAGATCATGTTTTGATAGTACTGAGACATGTCGTTTTTGGAATTCGAGTTGTCCTTTTGATGATGATGATGGTGATTTTGTTTTTGTTGTTGATGATGGTGGATTTGTGATTCATTCTGGCCCTGTGGTTGATCCTGTTGTCCTGATTCTTTATTGCCAATTGACTTAGACCTTTCTTTCTGGTCTAGTTTCAAGTTCTCTGTTATTTGTGAGAACTTAGAATCATTCTGTGCAGTGTCTGACAAGGGTTGTGGGGTCGAAGTATCAGAAAATGAGGAGCCTGGCTGCACCAAAGTATGGCTGAACTGCGCCGGGGCTTTGTAACTCAGTATTTTCTGCTCTTCGGGCTCCTGTAGGTTCTGTTCTTCGTCACTGAACTGTTCAACTTCTTCGACTATCTCATCTCTTTCTTCAATCTCGTCACTATTATTATCACTATCATCAGAGTCGTCTTTAGGTAGGTCCATGACAACTTTTTTATGAACATGCTGCTGGGACTCTACTCTTCTTAGTGGATGCAGAGCTGACAGTTTGGTCGAGCTTCTGTTTCTTCTGGCGATGACGCCTTCAGAGGATTTGGATCTGTTTAATGCTGGTCGTTGGTATATGCCATGGATATCGTCAGAACTGGTATTCCTTCCCAACTTGTTCAGGTTTCTGCCAATAGAGGCTGATCTGGAGTGTGACTTTCTGGCAGCGAACTGCTGCGGCTTCTTCTTTGGATCCGGTTGTTTGGTCTGTGGCATTTTGGTAATGTTTATTTTGGGATTGGAGCTGGGTGACAAACAACAAATAAATAAGCCCAAAGGCAGAAGAGAACTCTAGTTTTTAGGTGGTGCCGAGGATTAATAGTGTTGAGGTCCAATGGGGACCTTCTGTGATAAATAGATGTGCCTTTAACTGAATAAATGCAATGGCTGGTGTCGTGTTCTCAGTAACAGGTCATGATCAAAATCCATTTTCAATCGAGTGAAAATTCCAAAAATGCCAATATCGCTAACAACTTCACCTTTAGCTGCCCCAATTGCCACCAAACCACAGCCAAAATGAACCTTTTTGACGTGGGCAACTTCTACACAAATCGAATTATTGCACTATCACACGCCAACTCCTCTGATGCCTCGAAGTTCCCTGTGCAGGACTCGCTGTTACCGGGCTCCAAGATCAAGGTACTCCTTCTGGATAAGGACACCACCAAGGTCATCTCCTTGAACTCCACACAGTCTGAACTATTACAGCACGATATCTTCCTCGTGAGCCGCATTGACAACCACGACCGTGACAAGATGCGTCATTTGAAGTGCGTGTGTTTCCTGAAACCGACAGATGATTCTATCAACCACTTGCTTACGGAGCTGAGGGATCCTAAATATTCCAGTTACGAGCTCTATTTCAATAACACAGTGTCCAAGTCACAACTGGAGAGGCTTGCTGAGAGTGATGATTTGGAGGTTGTTACGAAAGTGGAGGAGGTGTTCCAGGATTACTTGACTATCAATTCAGATCTGTATTCTGTGGGTTTGAACAATGGAATTTATGGGGACCAACTAGATACATGGCAAGCAAGTGCCTTCAATGAAAGTGTCAGTGACTTGCAATCCTTGCTATTGTCATTGAAAGTCAAACCAGTGATCAGATATGAAGCAAACAGTAAGATGGCAGCCAAACTCTCAAAAGAACTTATTTACAACATCACCAAAACCAACAGTTCATTATTTGATTTCAAATTGAAAGATACGCCACCACAATTGCTGATTCTTGATAGAAAGAACGATCCAATCACTCCATTATTAGTCCCATGGACCTTCCAATCCATGGTTCATGAGCTAATAGGAATTGAGAATTCCATCGTTGATCTATCGGAATCCATTACCGTCATTCCTGAGGAATTACGCAAGATTACATTGAGTTCTAAACAGGATCAATTCTTTGAGGATGCAATGTATTTGAACTTTGGCGATTTAAGTGACAAAATTAAAGAATATGTCTTCCAGTATAAATCCAAAACCAACTCCAACAAAAAGATCGAGTCCATTGATGATATGAAAAACTTCATTGAAGAATTCCCAGAGTTCAAGAAGTTGTCTGGAAATGTTAGTAAACATATGACATTGGCCTCCGAATTAGACAAGAGAATCAACCTGGATAGACTGTGGGAAGTCAGTGAATTGGAACAAAACATGTCTGTTCATGATCAACATAATGCTGATTATCAAGAACTTGAGAACTTACTACTGAATAGACCTGACACTAACGGAAACAAGAAACCCCCTATTTCTGAAGAATCCAAAATCAGATTAGTAGCATTATATGCTTTAAGATATGAAAATAACACCAATAATCACATTTCCCAACTGAAAAACATTCTGAAAGATCAAGGTGTTGCATTATACAAAATCGCAGTCATTGACTATCTATTAAAATTTGGTGGTACTTCCAGAAGACTGGACAATGAACAATCCATTTTTGACAAAGCCACATCTAATCTAATCTCAGGTTTCAACATCTCACATAGCACAGATAACATCTTCATGCAACATGTCCCAAGATTAGAAAACATCTTGAGTAAGTTGGTCCGTGGGAGATTATCAGATAAGACATGTCCTATTGCGTCACCATACAGTCATGAATATAACAATCTAGCAGCTGAGAAAGCTCAAGATATTGTCGTGTTTATAGTTGGTGGTGTCACTTATGAAGAGGCTAGAATCGTTGCTAATTTGAACAAAATCAATAAGAATGTGAGAATCATTTTGGGAGGTACCTCAATTCATAACACAAAATCATTCCTTAATGAAATTGAGAAAGCAGGTGTGAACTGGCCAAAAAATACAGCAAATGAGAGACTACAATCTAGAGTTCAATGAAACGTATATATACATATGGCAATGAAAGAATAAACATGGTATTTTTATGTGATCAATCGTATCCCCTATCTCTCTCCATACTTCCCAAACTTCTGTTCCCAGATTAACAATTTTCTAGTCAACCCATCCATTAATTCCAAACTACCATTATAGTTCTGAAACAAGTTCGTTATGTTCTCCTTAGATTTCTCATCCTCCACAAATTTCGTCAATTCTTCTTCATCCTTCTGTTCATTGGCAATATCTATCTGCGTTCGGCCTATGAATTCCAAAATAGCAGCAACTCTTTTTCTCATTTCATTCATGGTGGAACGTTGCTGCGGTAGCCTTGGTTTAGTAGGTTTATTAAAATCTATGGAACTCGTCAGATCCTTGCTGTTGTTTTCTTTAGTTGGTTTAGGAGGTCCTGCCTTTCTTGATCTCTTCCCATTCTGTCTCCGTTTTGATGATGTTGCAGTAGTGTTGCCTGTAGCTGTTGAATCATTTCCATCAGAGATTTTTTCCTTGCGTGATCTATCTTTATCTGATCCTGTGTACTTAGCAGCTTCATCTTCAACGTTTTCATCATTTGGTGTGTCATTGTTTTCATCATTATCATTATTTGCAGAACCTCCTCTTCTTCTGCTACTTCTTGAATTTCTACCATTAGTATTTCCTGACTTCTCATCTTCTGATTTTCCATCTGTTTGACCTGCTTCTTTCTTACTCTCCTCCATGACTCTCTGTATGAGTGCTTCATATCTTGCATCTTCTCTAGAATTAAAAGTTGCTCTTTCCTTTCTTCTCTTCTGTGACTCTTCGCTTTCATCACCATTACTATTAGCACCAGCACTTGGCCTCTTTCTTGATCTCTTGCTTGAGCTAGAGCTCTGATTATGGTTCTTCATCACAGGTAAATACTTTGACATCTTTCCTTCAGAAGTCACAATAATAGTATGTAAATCAGGTCGACACTTCTCACACCAATATTTCTCAGGCACATCATCACTAATGGAAACACAATAACCATGTTGCCATACCTGACACTTCTCACACTGAATAAACAAGCCGTTTTCATCAGGCGGGTCAATTTTCCCACAAATACAACGGGTTTCTGCTTCTTCTTCATCAATGTCTTCGTCTTCGTCTTCTTCATCTGCTTCCAATTCTGGCTCGATTTGTTCAACTTCATCATCCTGGGTGGCTGATGTGACTTTCTTTTTGTCATCGAGACTTCTCGTACTTCGAAGTGCTGCCATCTTGTTGATGTTGGTGGAATTTGTATCCAGACTGTGGTAGATTAGGGATTTCAGATGGTTACAAGTGAAAGTGTGACAGAAATTTAAATAAATTTAGGAAAACAAGGAAACTCGGACGAATTAGGAAATTACCATATTGGGTATTACGCCCGTGCACTCATAACCCCACGTTATGCATAATGCGTGTGAAAGAGAGGTTTAAAGCAGGAAGCACATCGCCCAAGGTTGATATGAGTAGGATACAAATATTACCATGATGTGTGAAGACTTTTCTTTCCAAATCACTCCGAAAGGACACATTATCCTATTACGTATGCGTCTGTTTAGCAGCACCTTAATATCGCGAATTGGGTTGTCATGGAAACCATGAATTTGAATGGTTTGTTTACTTTTCGAAAAACAATCAAAACAAAAAGAGAAGAGACAAAACTCTTTTACCAACAACAGCGCGAGAGGGCAAAGATAAATTACTCAAGTCGGGAACATCAAACCATTGCTAAGATGTCATCCAACAAAGAGAACGAAAGCGAGGCATCTCGCACAAACTCTCCGGAGCAACAGAAGATCAATATTGCCAAACCCACAAAAATACTAAACAGAAGAGACTCTTTGGGGAAAGGTATCTTGAAGCCACTGAAGCCCTTTGACACCAGCAGCAACACTGTGCATTTGATGCAATTACCATTGAGAGACAGACAAGTCACTGATTTTTCAAACACAGGGAAGAAAAGTTATCGAAGAAGAGTCTCATTTGCTCCAGAAGTCACACTCCACAAAATCGATCTGATTCAACCAATACCACAACCAGAACACAGGCCAACTAGAAGAAGAGAGACTATTGCATTTGCTCCACACTCATCAAGTTCGTTACCTGAGTCTCCTGAACGCAAGATTGCCGCAAAAGGCCCTGAAGATGATGCTGAAGAAATTATTTATGATAGCAGTGATGTTGAAATGGAAGATGATAGCCATGTTCACTCATCGCCAGCAAAGACTCAACTGGGATTTGAAATTCATCAAGATAAGGAAGACTATACTGAAACAATTGATATGAGTATATCTAGAGATAACACATGTGTTGATGATGAAGAAGAGAACACCATGGAGTTGACTAAACCATTAGGTGAAATTCAAACAAATGGGCAACTGCTACTGCCACTGGAGGTCAATCATCTGTTTCAGTCAACCCAGGAATCACAAAGCACTCAAGAAACCCAAGGTACTCAAAGTACAGACGACTCATCCGGTTCCCAAAGTGCTTTTGGTTCCATCAAGTCTCTGTTTGATTACAAAGAGGAGGAAGAAGAACAAGAATCATTAGAAATGGATCTCACGCAGCAGTTCAGTAATATAGTTAAACATCAAGAAACCCCTGTTACTCACTTGTCTGAAAATAACGAACCTGAGGCTGCTGAAATTAACAATGATTCCGGTGTTGACGAAACTATGGATCTTACAAATTTAGCTGAAGGTGCCACCGATAGAATCACCATGCAAAACACATTATTGAACAAACAAATCAATGATAAAGAAGATATCACAATGGATCAAACCGAGATATATGGTGCAATAAACAACAAAGATGATAACACAACACAAGATGTCACACAATCCATGAATGAGATAACAATGGATGAAACCAGGTTGCTTGAACCACATATTGTGAAATCAGCTGCTAAAGATGTGAATGTCACACCAGTTAAGAAAACATCAACGCATGCCACTCCATTGAAGGCAGTCAGATCACATACTTCTGAAACGGGATCCCCGCAGTCATCTAAAAGAAAACACCAACCTGACTCAGAAGACGTCGCTAATGACTTGAGGGAAAGAATCAATTCATTGACACCAAAGAAGAAACGCAAGAGTCTTCTGACGATGGAAAAGGCACTAGCTCCAGCACCAATTATCCATGAATCTATTGAAAAGCCATCAGTATATCCAGCCACTAGCTCACAAGAGAATCATAGAGTTGCATTCACACCTTTGAGGTCATCAAGGGTTTCATTGATAAATTCAGGAAAGGTTGAAATTGGATCATTTACAGAAACTGCTCCATTGGCCCCATCACATGAACAAGATGAAGAGGAGGAAGCTGTTGAATACCAACCAGTCACATTGGAGAGATTCTTGAATGATTTGTCTGTTGAATTCTTTGATGATTTGAATGTCAATGAAGATTTCACTATTGATTTGAAACCTATCAAAAATGGTGAAGTTGTTAGTCCGGTTGATTTCATTGTCGCTAAGAATTCCAAATTGCCATGGTTAGAGTTGTACAATTTCAGTTGTGATGAACTACAGAAAAATATGAATGAATTAAAGAAGTTGTTTGATAACCTTAGTGAAGAGTTCAGTGAAGAAAATCCACGGTTGGTGAGGGATTATTATGAAACTGTTAGTTTGGTCCAGCAGAAAAAAATGAATGATCGTCTGTTGTCAATGAAGACCTATTCTGACAAGGAAGCAAAGAGTGCATGGTATTCGTGGAGGTTTAAATTATTAGATGAACTATCAACTAGACTACGAACCAACTCTGCTGTATTGAATGAAGATGTTTCAAGGCTCGAGAAGTCGTTAAATGAGATCAATGGTATACAGAAAAGATTGGTCAACGAGAAGAGTGATTTAGGTTTCAAATCGGAACAGGCCTTACTAAAGAAACAAGAAATCGAATCAGAAAACACTGCGGAGCTGATACGATTGAGAAAGGAACTTGTCAGTGAACTCGCATTACTGGTCGAAGAAGAAGATAGATTCAACATTCTAGAGGCTGAACTTCAGGAAATTGAAGCACAAGAAGTTGATGCCACGGCCATTGAGGAAGAAATTGCTGCTAAACAGTCTTTTCTTGAAAGAAATCGTCAGGAACCTGCTGCTAGATTAAGTGCATTACTGGAGAGCTTCAATATGCTACAATCAATCTTTGGACTGAGGTTCAAATCACTTGATGGTGCCGCATTACTACTAGAGCTGGATGGGTTTGATATCAGTTTGTCTATCAACTTATTGAAACCAACAGAAAGAAAAGTTGAAGTGTCTCCCAAATTACCAGAGGTTACTAGATCATATATTAACAGCTTCCTTCAAAACGACCCAGACAGTTCATTACCTCAACTGATTAAAGGCCTGAAACGTATATGTTCATCACTTAAACAGATTCATAATGATTTATTCTATCTGGATCTAGGTTGTCCTTTGAAAGTTGATTTTAGTGACGGTCTTAAGATCGAAATTCTTGATTTCAACAGAAATCAGAAATATAAAGCAAAAATCATTATCAAGCTAGACAAAACACGGATGCTTGCTATACAGTCACTGTCAGACGCTGAAGCACAGTTGATATATGGGTCAGATGAACTAGATGGTGAAACAATCTTGAACAATTTGAAGGGAAAACTACAGAGCAGTATTATTAAGAACATTCAAAGTTTGAACTTAATTAGAGATGAGAAGTCATAAAAATCTTCTCATCATGTTTAATAATGATAATAGTTAATGTGTTATATTATTCGTACACTACAGGGTCTGATTATAAAAGCAAAAAGTATTATTATTAACTGGGTCAAAATCATAAATAGAGTAAAAAAAATTAGTATCAAAAGGTTCAAAATCAAAAAAAGTTGTTCAAAACGTAGAATATAAAATCAAGCATCTGTATATCAGTCAACAACTTATAACAACAAAGCTAAACCGGCACCGATAACTAATCCGGAGACACCGAAAGTGTTAGCAGCACCTTCAAAGTGGGTTGAAACAGATGGGATGGTGAAATTGGTAGCGTTAATTGCAGCGACTGGTTGTGCTGGAACTGACGATGGGGCGAGTTGGGATGGGGTGACGACCGATTGGTTGGTTGAAGTGACACACTTATTTTCTGTACAGGTGGTTGAGGTCAAAGTGATAGTGGATTGCTCGGTGGTTGTTTCAGTTGAAGTTCTTTCAATAGTGGATGATGGACCTGGGGTCGTTGAAGTCTCTTCACGTTTCATTGAAGAAATGGTTATAGAAGTTGCCTCAATGGATGAAGATGGTTGAATAGTGGTGGTCGACGCAATGGTGGTGGTGCTTTCCTTAGAAGTGGTAGAGGTAGCTTCTAATGAGGATGATGATTTTGGGGCCCTGGAAGAAATGGTAGAGATGGAGGTAGAAGCTTTAGAGGAAGTAGAAGTGGTTTTGTGCTTCTTGGAAGAGGTAGTGGTAGATGTTGGCTTAATGGTGGTGGTAACGATGGTAGTCTTGCCCTTCGATGGTTTCTTTGGGACCCATTGGGCTTCGACGTCTTCAGCAGAAGCTAAGACAGAAGTAGATAAAATTAAAGCACCGAAAACAGTTGAAATCTTCATTGTATAAGCCTAAGCGTAATTCCCTATGGAAGGAAAGAAACAATCGGAAGGAGAAGAGCAAATGGGTATCATCTCACTTTTATAATTGTTTCAGTAAGCTCACGTCGTGTATCTTTTTCTCTATTTTCGACTGCAATGAGAATCGAGTTTAGAACCTTTCACTTTTCTGTGTTCTCACTGTCCAAAAGCGGTTTCATGGTGAGAACAATTTCCCCTAAAACAAAACAAAATGAAACTAAACTTGGATGCATCTGAGATTGGCCCAATCTGGCACTGGGTTGGCCCAACTAGGAATTAATTTAGATCATCGACAGTCCGTAAAGTGTCTGAGTCTTAATAGGCAGCTGTCGAGGAGAGAGACGAAATAAGCCTTGTGTCAAAAACACTCTGCAGGGTTCTCATTGTTCAAAAAAGCGCGATGATGCTGACATGATATAAGACGCTATCGGCAGGCACAAGCCCCTAATCCATGGGATCTTGTAGTGCACATACTCACAGTCCTAGAAAACAGAACTAATAAAAGAGTGCTACGCTTGGGCCCCGTAAGGCTACATTTATTGTTTATACATTAATACCTGTGCAAACGATTAAACAAACTAGGCTGATAAATCCACCTAAGTTGTCAATTTGGTGTAACTCTCCTCGAACTTCTCATGAATGGGAGCTGATTGAGTGATATTTTGGTGGCGCTTCCTCCAGAAATTGAGGATCACTTTTGTTATCACAGTTATTGAACTAATATCACTGGCAGTAACTGTTGTCTCGAATACGAATTGACCTACTTCAAGTTTTAGACCTCTAAGCAGTCGATCATGATCAAGAGAAACTTCTCATATAAGAAGAATTATCACAGCTACGTCAGAGTAAACATCAAAGTGATTCATCATATAAAGACACTATACTAATTATGAGGGATATTCAACAAGAGAACCTATCAGCTGTCTAGTTGCCAAAGAATATATAACTGTCTCCCAAACACTGACTCCATACCTGAAAAAATACCCTTAACTACTTCTCTTCTTCCTTAAAATCAACACCTTTCTCTCTGCCAATAAAAATTATTAAACCTCATCAAAGGCTTCATTGATGGTTTTCGCTTTAATTTTGTGACTTTTTTTTGTTGTTGTTATTAATTTAATAATCTATTGTACATGTGATTCTAATTAGCTTAACTAATCTCTTATATCTATCCTTGTAATCCACTAAAGATTTGACCAAAGTTTTGAGACCCACCTTGTTGGAAATCGGTAGCAATAATTTCTAAGAAACTGAAAGTAGTACCAACAGCAACAATAATTGCACTACCTTTACCATTAGTTCCAAAGATTTCACCAACTTCTGCAATTGTGGCTAAAACAGCAGCACCAGAAACAGCAGCAACTGGAATAACTCTTTGTAATTCTTTGGAGATTGAAATATCTCTACGACCAGATAATGAAATGCCTTGTTCTTTGAATTGGTTGGCAATGTCTTTTGGAGCAGCACCTGAGATTAATGACCAAGTGTTGGCAAAGAATGCAGAGGTGGTCAATAAGATGAAGTAGTAACTCAATGTTCTTAATGGTGAGATCAACGATGAGATTAAACCAGATGATGGACTCAAGAAGTATAAGATTGATGGTTTTTCAACAACTAAGTCGGCATTGAAACCAGTGGCGGTGTAATGACCTAAAACTTTAACGGCAATATGAGATGGATCATTCTTGAAAATCAAGTTGACAATAGTGTAACCCAAGACGTTGGCGTAGAATAAAACAACATATGAGAAGATCAATGGTAAAGCACCAGTGTATAATAATCTGATTGGGTAGATGTTGGCAACGGATCTGACTTTGTTTGATCTGATTGGCAATTCAATTCTGAAGTTTTGTAAGTAGATAGCGACTAATAAAGTGGCAACAATGACGTAAACTTGGGTCAAATTTGGTAAGTATGATCTGGTGAAAGCTTCAATAATGGCGTTTTTGAATGGTTTAGTCCTGATACTGGTGATTAAGTTAATCAAAGCACCAGTTCTTTCATAACCTCTGGTAGTTTTGGCTGTGTTAATACCTAAAACGTCGCCAACAAAGTTAGCACTGATATTAACAGTGACGAAAGTCAAAGCACCTGAACCAAAACCATAACCTTTATCAATGATCTCTGAAATCAAGGTAAAGACAAACCCAGTTCCAACTAGTTGTAAGTTGATCCACACAATTTGCCATAAAGATAAGTTGTAACCAAAGTAACCAGTGGCAATGAACAAATTGGTCAAGACAAAGTATTGGAAGATGGAGAACAACTTCTGCAAAGTTTGGAATGACTCTCTATCTGATCTGGTTGATAGATTGACCTTAACAATCTTTAAACCAGCTAATAATTGGAAAGTCAACCCACTGGAAATGATAGGAAAGACACCAAACTCTAACAAAGTGCCCTTCTCAGCACCGAACACTGGACGCAAAAAGGAGATTGGGTCATTGACGGTCTTCGCAGCACCAAAGACAGGCAACTGAGAGAACAAGTATAGGAATGAACAGCCAATTGTGTACACGACCTTGTCATCGAAGGACAATTGCTCGTAAGGAAGCTCGATCTCTGGCAAGAGAGGAGTGAAAGGTTTGGCGAGGTCGACTAGACGGAAACCACTCATTTTGGAAGGGATCTGGGATGGGGAAGAAGGACGAATTGATGAAACGAATAACTGTTCAAAAGTGCTTTTTTTATCGAAATTCAGAAATCTCGACGACAAAATTGTTCGGCTAAATTCGCGAAAAGGTTGGTTGTTAATATTAGTCTTGCTCGCAAAATCAACTGTGGTGCGATGGGGCTAATTGAGACGAGCCGGTGTTGAAAATGGCCCAGTTAGAAAGAGACTGATTTGCTGTACTCGTGCAACCCCTTAATAACCCGTTTTGTCAGCCAATTCCAGTTGAACACTGAGGTATGGCCCTGCTGGGTGGAAAGCCAAAAGCCAGTTGGGATTAGTCATCTATAGTAGAACTATTATGTAATCGCCAGGTGCTAAGTGCTAAGTGCTATACGAAATAAATTTTCTTTACTTACAAAGTAGTAGTTTTGATAAGAAGAGCATATCTGAACCATGGCTGACGGTGACCACAACACACTCATCAACTACGATGACGCAATAGAATACTGGAGTTCCACACCGGCCACTGTCGATGGTGTTCTTGGTGGTTTTGGTGAAGGAACATCAGTTCCTAAGGCTGATGTCGTTGGATCATCTACTTTGTTACGTAAATTGAAACCAAGAATGATTCCAGAAGAAGGTCAGATCAAATACGCTGTTGATATTGGTGCTGGTATTGGTAGAATCACTAGAGATATGCTACATAAATTTTCAGACAAGATAGATTTAGTGGAACCTGTGAAACCATTTGTTGAACAGATGCATAAAGAATTAGCCCCATTGAAAGAGAAGAATAAGATCGGTGAGATTTATGATATAGGTATGCAAGACTGGACTCCTGCTGATGGAAGATACTGGTTGATTTGGTGTCAGTGGTGTGTTGGTCAAGTCCCTGATGATGAGTTAGTCAAATTTCTAATAAGGTGTAAGAAAGGTTTGCAACCAAATGGTACTGTCGTTGTTAAAGAGAATAATGCATTTGGTGAAGATGTCTTCGATGAAACTGATTCAAGTGTCACCAGATCAAATGAAACGTTCCAGAGATTATTTAAGGAAGCAGGATACAAATTGATCGCTATCGAATTACAGAAGGGGCTACCAAAGGAGCTTTTCCCAGTTAGAATGTACGCCTTGAAACCATTAGAAGAATAAACAAATAATGTGTTATATGAAACTACAGTGAAGGATAAATAGAAGAAAGATAACGTTTATAAAACAAAAATAATATATATAAAATGTAAATAAAGTATTCTGTAATGAAACTGTTAGTTATAATGTTCCACATATGCAAAAAAACCATCTTTGATCCACCAAAGAAACTCTTTCTTTTAGTCATTGTTTAAAATCAGATAGGAGCGAAAGACTATTGATGGTTATTTCTCTTCATAAATATCAGTTGAACTATGCATTAAACTTGGAATCATCACTTAGACAATGATTTGAATTGGAGCTTCTTATGGAGTCATAGGCTATTATATGTGATAACTTACTGTTTCAATAAACGATATGCTTCTTCTTCTTCAATTAATTCACCTATGAATTGAATCAGTAGATGGTTGGTTTGAGTGTTATCCAAAGAAGAATTGAAAATTTTTCGATGGCTTTTTTATACGGTTAGGGAAAACATCCGAACACCACAAAACAATTAGGTATAGCCCAAACATGCTCCACAATCCAATACCTACAAACATTGTCTTCATAAAGGGCATTTCTTTCATTAAAAACTTGCTAAATACTAACACTCAAACATGATATCACCAAACACTAAATTCAGTGCCCTGCAACGAGAGGCAATTTGGCGAAACTCATTTGTGATTGAGTTCTTCTGATTTCTTGAGATTCTTGAGCAATTTCCAAATCTTTCAATCTTGCCTCCAAGATAGGAACTTCTCTCAATTGTTTATTCAAATCCATCAGTTCATTTTCCCAAGCTAATCTCTTTTCAGCATCTAATTTTGTGAATGAATAAGTACCATCACCTTTGAATTTCAAGATATAGTTATGGAAATGCCATAATGAAGATCTATGAGCAACAGATAGTAATGAAATTCCTAATGTTTGAGCATGTGCGTACATTTTTTGTTCCATTTGCGGTGACACTGCACTGGTACATTCATCCAGGACTGCGAATTTTGGTTTGTGGTAATATAATCTTGCCATTGCTAATCTTTGTTGAACCCCAATTGATAACTCTTCAGGCCAGTTTCTGACTGTTGCGAAAGGATCAATTGAGTTAATGTTCTTCATTGGATTTCTTGATAATTCAATTGTGACATTCTCTTTCAATAAGAATTTCAAGTCTAAAACACCTAATATTTCAATCAACTCTTTGTTGCTGTCATGTTTGTATTCTGTGCTTGGGTAAATGATCTGATCTTTCAATGATGATTTACTTAGATAGGCTCTTTGTGGTAAATAGAAAACGTTTTCAAAGTGTGGTAAGGTTAATTCTCCACTAATAACAGGCCATAAACCACCTAAGATTCTGAATAATGATGATTTACCACAACCATTTGGACCAGCAATCAAAAGATGGTCACCTTGTTCAATTTTGAACGTCAATGAGCTGGCTAAAACAACATTAGCTGGTGTGATTAATGGAACCTCTTTGAATTCAATTACATTATCATCATATTTAACAACACCCTTAGATTCAATATCTTCAGTAGTTGGAGAATCAATCTTGATTAAAGCCTTCTTGAAATCTGAAATTCTTTCAACGTAACCAACAACTTGCTGAACTTCTTTTCTTGATTGAATCAACATACCTAATGAAGATGAAGCAGATAATAACAAACGACGGTTAGTGATGAATGTGGCAGAGGTGTTGTGGTCAACAACATTATTGAACTTATTGATGAAAATAGGAGTAGCACAAAGAACTAAACCAGCGGCACCCCATGTGTATTTAACAATAAAATCAGTTGCTGCATCATAAATAGCTCTTGCTCTGAGTTCATAATTAATAAATTTTTCTAATTGATAATATGATCTATCCAAAATATCTAATTCCCTTGATTGACCTCTTAGGAAACCAATCTCCTCACTGAATAAAACAACTCTGGAATGCAAAGTTCTTAAGATACCTTCCAAATTAGATTTTTCAATTGCAATCTTAGTGAAGTTTGGTGACAAGAATTTCAAGAATAATGAAGATGTGTGTGCAATTAAACCTAAGATCAAAGTACCTTCTGCAGACCCACTCTTTGCTAATTCAAATGAACATAACACTAAATCCAATGATGGTTTCAATAAGTGGTTTGGTAAACTTGCCAATGCAGATGATAAATTCGTAACATCTGTCGTGATTCTCTGATTTGGATCTTCAACTTTATCATCGCTGGTTGGGGTATGGATCAAGCTGTAATAGTTTGGATTCTTTTTCACGATATCGTTCTTTGATTTAGATGGCAGGTACAAATCCATTAGATCCCTGGTCAAGTTCTTGTTGATATTCAGCGACAATTGATTAGTAACGAAGTCCAATAATGAATTTGTTAAAGCGGCAGGGATACCCAAAGCCATCCATTGCAACAACAACTTCAGGAACTTGGAGGTGTTCGTTTTGATCAAGGAACTGACTAACCAACCATCCAAGGAAGCAACTCTCAATGTCAACAAAGCTCTGACAAACAGCAATAACAACTGGATCACAAAGTAAAAAGGCACTGATGATTTCCATGTCGGGATAACAGCCTTCATCAACTTGGTGATAGTTTCCTTGTTGAGCCTGATGCGTGGTCTCTTCATTTCTTCTTCCTTCTTCTTTTCAACTTCGCTAGATGATGCCTTGGACCTTCCAGGCTGTGATGAGTTGAAACTAGCAAACAAAAGTATCAAGTACGACGTCTTCAAGATGAGGCTCTTGTGAGAACCGTACCACTGCAGGAGAGCAGAGTAGTGGTTTTTCTGTGTTACTGTCCTCATACTGGTGATGGATTCTATAGGTTTGTAAATGGTCTGGTAACAACTGGCGGATGAGCTGGCTTTTATAGCTAGCGATGTCAAAATGCCTAAATTTTTGGTGTCACATTCACGAAAATGAGGGGTCACTAGTCTCTCCAAAACGGGACTAGTCTTTTCTTGAACCGAGGTTCTAGTTTTGCGGTCTGGTTCGCGAAAATTTAGTCTCGAGGGACTCGATCTCAGACTCAACTTCTTTTATGCGTTTCTGGTAGTAAAACTCACAGATCTGGACGATGGTGAGATCTGGATGTCTGGCCGTGAGCTCGTTGACGATGTTGGCGAGGGTTTCTTTGGAGATGTCGAGCTTGCTTTGGTTCAATTCGTTGTGTGAAAGGAGGAAGACTGGATGACTGATGTACGCTTCATGAATTTCTTCTAGTCTGCCATTTTCGCTGATTCCACCGTACTGTTCTACCAATTGCGCAAGAAGCAAAGTATCTCTGGTGTTGAGGCTCTCTAGCGTCACTTCTGTGTCTTCTTTCGTCATTTCTTCCTTAGTAAGTCTGTGCTTTGAGACTGCAAAACATTGGATTGTTTGAAAAGTTCGAAAGTTTGAAATCTGTTTACAGTAGAATTCGCGAAGTTGAAATGTAAACAATAAACCTCGAAAGCCCAATGCACACGAAACCAGTGAATAAAGGACTAATATTCTGAAGCAGCAAAGACGCTGTAGCATCTTCTGTACACATACATTCTAATACTGGTCAGGTGGTTTGTTTTTGCTTGAAAAGAACGTTTTTTTTATCCCCAAAACCCGTCTCCTACCGTTGTCATGACACAAGTACACGAAGAATATGGTCAATCAATAACAAACCTCTCCAATCAAGACATCTCATACACCACAGATAGCGAAACAACGCTGGACTCACTGCAGTCTAAATATGAAAAGTTAGCCAACGGCTCACACTCCAGGATCCCCGTCAAGACACGCCAGTTCTCTGCCCCTGTCCACCTGCTCGACGAGTCTGTCTACGGCATCAAGGTAAGGAAATCATCGATACCCAGAATCACAACCTCTCCCAGCACGCCTCTGGACCATATTCTCGCGCCATCAGTCAATGGGACGCCAAAGAGAAAGAGAGCCAGTTTATCACCAATCGACAACACGCTGGATAATGACTCAGGATCAAGAAGAAGAGACCTCCACACCAAAAGACCAATCGCCAATATCAATATCTCATCACCAATGAGTCTGCTCTCCAAGAAGATTGGAAGTCTCTCTCTAACATCACCAGGTTCCAACATTGACAGCTCAACTCCTATAAACTCTCCTAAGGTCAGAAACAAAACCAGACCAGTCTTATCAATTCCATCATCAAATACCGCATCTGAAACATCAAAAATAGTACATTCCAGATCAACATCCAGATCAAACTTGAAAGACAGAACAACAGAAATGCTGAGATCCAGATATGCAAGTGCAGATCTTACGAAACAAAACAGTGCGAGTAGAAAGTCCATTGAACCACAAAAGAGTCCCTCTCAGAGAAGTGTTTCCACGAGGACACATAAGAAGATCGTGACTTCATATAATGAGGATTCTCCTTTGATTCAAAGATTGACTAGATCCACCACAGCATTCGATCTAAAGGCATCAGCTGCAGCATCAGCCACAAGCACCAGAAGGGCAGGAATTGTGTCTGGGTCACCAACTAAACCAAAACAGTCAACAATGACGAGGTCTCAAACATTCAGAAGAATACCATCAGAATCCACCAACAATATGCCTTCATCGGTCTTAGGGAAACCAACAAGAAGTAGTCAGTTGAGACATGAAGCGTCTGTTGCGAACCTACAATCAAAACCAATCACATCTAATGAACCACAAACTAATCATCATCAAAGTCTGAACATACCCAAGAAGAGAACAATGACTAGGTCACATACCATCAATAACGGAATCAACGATATCGCTAATTCATCAGCTTCATCTTTCAGGACTCTATCCACCCCATCAGTTAGAAAACCAAGCTCTGCAAGAACGATACCTGGCTCATCCACTCAAAAATTTTCAGTTTTTAACTCTTCGCCAGGATCATCTAAACTTAAAGACCCTGAGGAATTATTCAGATTATTGACAACTAACCCAAAAACCAAACTATTGATTGATGCGTACAAAAAGCAACCTGATTTCAGCTACACGTTAGACAAGACCAAGACCGAAATTCTTAAAGAATCAAGGCTCAACGTCTATGAAAAGGCTGAAATTTTGAAAACGTCTGAAATTTGTTACATTTCTCCAATTGACAATAATACATCGCTAGGGACATCCAACTACCTAGAAAACTTTGGTTTTGATGATGAAGACAAGAACTTGATATTGAACACTGGGGATCATATCAATTACAGGTATGAAGTCACCGCTAATCTCGGTAAAGGCATGTTCGGTAATGTTTTCAAATGTTCCGATCATAAACTACGAAAGACAGTTGTTGTCAAGGTCATGAAAAATGATGTGAATTGGAAATTACAATCAATTAGTGAGATCAAAATATTGAAGAAGTTACAAGGTCATCAAGAAAATATTTTGAAATATTATGATCATTTTAATTTCAGATCACATATTTGCATAGCTACTGAATTATTATCAGTTAATTTGTTAGAGGTTTTGAATTCAGTGAATTATGAAGGTTTCCATATCGATGTTATTAAACATTGGTCAAGACAGTTATTATCTGGTTTAGATTTCATTCATTCAAAGAACATAATTCATGCTGATTTGAAACCGGAAAATATCATGCTTATTAGACCTGGTTCATTTGATTTGAAGATTATTGATTTTGGTTCTTCATGTAAAGTTGATGAAATCACATACCCATACATCCAATCAAGATTTTACAGAGCTCCCGAAGTGTTATTAGGCTGCAGATATGACACGAGAATCGATATCTGGTCATTCATGACATTGATTTATGAGATGTATTGTGGGGAACCATTATTTGCAGTTAATAGTGAAAGACAATTATTTGAATCTATTGTTAAATTAATTGGACAACCATCGCATAGAACCATTCTGGATTTAAGAAATGATTTGTTTGAATATGGGTCAGTTAATAAGAATGGTGACTCGAAATTTCTGGATAAGAAATCAATGATCTTTACGAATTTTGATAGATTGGGAAGATATAAGAATAATAAAAACTCTTCTTTGTTATCTTTTAAAATGATTCAGTTCAATAAGAAATTGGGTGTGGAAAATGTGTTGTTTGTGAATTTCATTCAGAGTGGATTGGTTTGGAATTATAAGAATAGACCAACTACTAGAGAATTACTAAAGCATAAGTTTCTAGAAGCTTGAAGATAGCTAATAGATAATGCACTTCGATAAATTATCAGTAGTAAAAAAAAGACTCTTGAAAGTACTCGCTACAATAATTATAAAAACACTCCACTCTGTACTTATTAACACCCTATTACAACTTCCAAACTCAATCGTCTCTCTATAAATCCCCTTCTAATGGAGGGTCAAACAGCAATTTAGGGTTTTTATAAACACTTCCATAATAATTATATGTCTTCCTTGTGTCTTCATCAAACTTGACCATCTGACCATTAGATTCTTCATAATCTCTACCACCAACAATATCATATGCACACCAAATGAAACCTTTACAAGCATGAGGTTGTTCCCAACCTCTGCTATTCTCACCAGTACCACTGTCGTAATGGAATTCTTCACTCTTTGGGACAATAATAGCTTCCATTTGTTGATTAGCCATGTAAAACTCCTTTAATTCTTCTTTGCTGGATGCCCATGATCTAGCCCATGGAGATCCATCATAATCAGAATGCGCCAAATCTGGGAATTTACAGAAAGTGAATCCTGAATTCCACCATAATAGAGTCTTGTTATCAGCAGGTGATAAATGTGCTGGATGTTGAGAACAAACTTGAGTAGATTTTAGTTTGTTTCTTCTTTCATCTGTCTTATCATCTACTAATCTTTGTTGCTTTGGTGTGATGGAACCAACTGAACCAGCTGGCCAGTAGTTGTTATAGTAATCTTCATCACCAGCCATAGACATACCTAACCAGAATAATTCTTTATCACCCCAAACTTTACCTGCAGCAGGTTCCCATAATAACATTTGTAAAGCACCCAAGACACCAGTGAAATGTCTCTTTCTATCAATAGCAACTAACCCGGATTCCATAAAATGTGAAAATTTACCCTTAATGAATCTATTCTCAGTGGTATGAGCAGTGATTTCCGGAATACCAAACAATGCAGTATCCATTTTAGTAGGCATCAGATTCTTATAGAATTCCATATCTGATTGTGAATTATGTTCCATTAGTTCTCTATCTCTGAAGAAATAAGCACCTTGTTCCAAATAAAATGGAGAACCAAGAATGTATTCATCTAACTCAACAGCGGGAACGGTATCAGTATCCATTAAAATTGTATGTTGGAATGAATTGAACATATACGCGATTAATTTGTTAGCGTATCCTTTGAATTTACCGCCATATTTAGGGTTGATGACACCTTCTGCATTAACAAACCAAATCTCCTGAGGTGGCAATAATTCTGCAAGTCTCTCTTGGTGTTTTTGCTTGCTTGTATCTGGATTAGGTAAAGTAATGCCTCTTTGAATCAAAATATGATCTAAGTTATCTAATAGATCAATATTAATATTTTTGTAACCTCTTGCAACTCTAATTAATTCTTGTTGAGATTCTTCTGATAAATCACCAGAATGAACAACTTGAATAGGTAATTTATTACCAACAGCACGCAATGAACCAAGCAATCTCATCAGATCCTTAACATGTTTATCACCAGCAGAAACAGTGATACCTTTCCCATTTAATTGATCTCTCATGACTTTCATATAGCAATCACCACCAATCTTGTTATTCTTATTGTATTTGTTATTGAATTTATCAGAACTGGTTATACCATTATCATCACCTGGATTATAATGTTCTTTCATGTTCGGAATACCTCTAACAGAGGTACCATCCCATCTAGTGAATATAGCTTGTTTTCTAGTCAACCATTGGAAAGCACGAACTTCAATATCGTGACATCTTCCATTGATAGTCTTGCCACTTTTGGTCTTAGCAGATGCTTTGCCCATCTTACCGAATTGATCAAGGAAGCAGGAACCATAAACTCTCAAATGGGCCATAGCATCAGCTAGAATTCTTTCAGTTTTTCTTGAATCTTCAACAGCTTTGATCCATTCGATTTCATATAAATACTTCAAATTTCTCTCTTCAATGATCCTGTTTCGTTCTTCTTCCGACAGTTCCTTGTCTTTGAACTCCTCCTTCTTAAAATACTCCTTGATCTTGTCTCCAATGAACTTGTCCTTGCTCTCGTAGATGTATCTATGGTATGGCACGTCGCCAAAATCTGTGATTTCCCAGCTGGCGTCTCCCTGGTACAGCTCCTCGAAATAGAGGGAGCATCTCTCATGATAGTCCATCTTGGTGAATTCGTCACCATATTTACTGAGCAGGCTCTTGAAGGGCGTGGCCATGAACTTCTTGTCGTTGATGTAGACTTTGGCCCCGTCTGAATTGGTGATGTATTCCAGGGCAGAGGACACAGAGGCCTTGTGGTGGTCGGAGAAGAAGACGAGCTGGAAGAACGTGAACAGCACCGCGAGGGCCACGTAGGTCGTCTTGGAGCGCAGGCGGAAAAACATGGGCAGGGCGAGTGTGTGTGTGCTGGAGCGAGAGGTTGCGACGCGGAGAGCATGAATTTATAAAAGGCTGTTGATTTCTACTTTCAGATTTCGGTTGGATTTTGACGTGCTTTGTGCAGGGCTTCATGCGGGTTTCGCTTGGTACGGGCAGGTGGGCCCATTCACAGCCCTGAATGTTCAAATGCTGGAGTGGGCTACAAAGTGAGGGTTCAGGCAGTGACCACGATTTATCGTCCTGGCTCTTATTCTGAACTACCTCGTATCTATGGGCTGGTCTTCTGTCTCACCTACTAAACAAACCAGAAGTCAATGTTACAGTAAACTCTCACCAGGTAAATGGCACTTTAGAACCTCCCAAGTCCCAACACTCAAGTTTAGCTGTAGTTTCCTCGTCTGTGGCTGTGGCCGCTGAGGATTCTTTAATGTGCACAATGCAGTCTTTTGATACGGCTCCGATCAGGTACAACTTTAACGCACCATGGGAATTTCCATTGTACTCGTAAATGAGTGTGAGTGTCTCTATAGTCTGACTTAGACTTGAGCTACTCTGGAACTCTTGTTAGTTTCAATAGATAGGTGCGCAAGGATTCGTCCAGTGAAAACAAAGAGAATCGATCATAGACCAACACTTCAGAAACACTCAAACTTTAGGGTACTTTAGTTTGTTCAGGCCAAGCTACCTTTGGAAATTTCATAATGATGGATTGGTTGTCCCTAAAGCAGGGTATCCAATTCAACGGCACTCACACTCTGCCTTCTAGTTAACTAATCACTACCATCCATATCTGGTAACCATCATGGCAGACAACAAGCAACTTCAAATCAATAGAACCAAGCATATCAATGACGATCAATTCCACGCATTTCTCTAAACCAAACGATATTGTCCACATAGCCATCCCCCATTTTTTTCAATTATCTCAGACCCTTTACCTTTAGTCATATTCTTCCTAGGAGTATCACGGAAAACCGTTGGTACTTTAACTGAGGACTCTGTTGAAGCAAAAGGCATAAAGAATCCCATTTTATCTCACTGTATTGTACTCTAAATCAGAATTTTGGGATTTATAATTTGGTTGAAAACCAGCCAATAATCTCTGTGTTCACTAGAAGCGTTAGAAGATGTAGGCTTCTCCTATGGTTCTTAATCTGCGTGACATTGGGGTTAAGAAGTCCTATGATTAATATCATTGATACGTTTTCAACAGGTTCCAAGGTTTTCAAAGCCGAAAAGGGTCCTTATAAGTCATACTGAAAATGAGAGGGAAAGTTGTTCCTCAAATAATACAGTAACACTGCAAGAACTTGAAAAGTGTGAGGTTAGACAGTAGACTCTTTAGGCATTTAAAGAATAGGGTATTGACGGTGATTAATTGACGGACGTCTCAGAACGTCTCTCTCAAAGGCGTCATACTGCGTACATATATACATATAATTAGCTGAGTACAGTTATATATAAGCACTTACAATACGTATGTGTAGTAAAAGCGTTTAATGATTTGGACAATGTCTGTTGTACAAATCTAGTTTTTATTATGTGTTTGGATTAAGTTTAGTTTTGGATTAATCTTTGTTCATCCAGCATCTCAAGCCCTAACAAGTTCATGTGCCGCATCTCCTAACGGCATTCAACTAATACTCTCTATAAGTTTCCATTTACAGTTAATACTGTAAATTATTAGAGTAACAGCTACTATTTTCACATTTTCACTGTGAAACAGGTCGTCAAAGCGTTTAATGAATTATGTAATGTCTGTTGTACAAATACAGTTTGGATTATGTGTTTGGATTAAGTTTGGTTTTAGATCAATCACTGCTCGTCTGA